>VZUA01068955.1:88192-98464 GCA_013401035.1 Horornis vulcanius
ATTTGCTGAGCTTTGGTTTGTCACTTTATGACAAAGTACTTTTTAATGGACTTCTAAAAAGTACATGTCTTGCAAGAGAAAGTAATTTAATGATGGAGGTAAGAAGAATGTCTCATGGTAATATAAAACAGAATATCAAGGTCCTGAGATTTGGTTATAAATTATGACCTGAGATTTATTTTCAAAGGAAAGCTGGATGTTAGTCTTTGAAAATGGAGAAGAGACCACATGATCTCAACCATCCTTTTGTCTCCTCACAAAATATATTTAAATTCTGCTGCCGGTGTGAGTTAGTGGAGGGGTTAGAACATGCTGTCATAGCAGGGACAGGAGCCAAGGTATCAGCTAATATAATATGAACCAGTAAGAACATCTCTATGTTATATTAATTCTGTTCATGTTCACAGGGGTGAAATTGTGTTTGCAGCATCTTCTTTGGTTTCTTGATTCAATTACAACTTGTACTATAATGCTTGTCACCCCTGTCCTGCTCTTCCACAGAAATAAAGTTCTTAAAGAAATATCAAAAAAATCAAGCCACCGTGGTGCTCAGCCTTCCTGCTGTACACAGTGTCTGCAGGGAGTAGCAGTGGTAAGTGCCAGAAACTTCTGTCAGTCACAACAGAGCAAACCACTCTAGCTGCAATGTTATCACTGTGTCCAGAGGAATCTGGTGTCTTGCTTCATGTTACTTACCAAAGATCCAGTTAATTGCTGCAGTTTAATATTGACTTGCACTGTAGTAGCACCAGTTAACCATCTTATGGTGCATGGAATGGGGCAAATCCATTCTTGACATCAAAATGAAACCGTAACATTAAAATGTGAAGCTTTATTATGTGAAATTGAGTCCAGTTTGCTTGCTGAGGTTCACCTCTCTCCTCTTTTTCCCTTCAGTCATTTCGGCGATTTGGAAATACCCTTTCAGAATATTTTCACCAACTGCGGATATGGCACAAGACTCTGAAGATCATTGGTGCTGAGTTTGGAACAAGTGTTCTTTCTTACTTTGTTTTCTTGAAGTGGCTGCTAAATTTTAACATCTTCTCATTCCTCATAAACTTCAGTTTCATCACAATTCCTCAGTTTCTTGCAGCAGAACCAAATAACCTTTCATTCACGGGCCTGGAGCTGTTCACTGGAGCTGTAAGTATTTAAATTTATTCACACCTATGATTTCATGAGAAGGAATAGGACAGATGGTGATGATGCTTTCCATCATGGAGGTGATAGCAAATATTCTGAATGATGTCCTTGTCTTTTCAGGGTTATTTTCAACAAACAGTGCTCTATTATGGCTCTTACACCAATGCTACAATCAGTAAAATGGAGAATGGTCCATCTTACAACATGCAGCTGGCCTACATTTTCACTGTTGGAATATATTTTGTCATCTGTTTTCTTATCTTGTTGTTCAGGTAAACTGTCTGTGAATTACTGTTTCTCTTCTATTAAGTGGAAAATAGCCACACAATAAAAAACCCATCCTGTCAACAGTTAGAAGTAATAATTACTTAAGTATGTTTCTGTAAGTCCTTATTTACAGGTGTAGAGTTTAAGTAGAAATTTCTGCTCAAAAGACAGTCTCCAGGAATCAAACTTTTATTACAGAAGTGAAAAATTAACTGCAAAATAGTAAGGGACATGCAGAGTATCCTACTTCAAACTGGGAATACTGTGATACCCTTTTGTAAGCTGTTGCTCCTAATGTTGTTTCTTACTGATATGGCTTTGCAGAGGTAAAGATTGTTAGCAACAATCTTAAGATGGAAATGCTAGGATTTCTTACATTAAAGTTTATTTTCCACATTGTCATATGTGACATGCTCTGACATAGGCCCAATAAACTTGTCATGGGATGGAAATGCTGACAAACCTCCCTCCTTGCCCAGCTGTACAGACTTGATGAATTTCCCTGTTACACATCTGACCAATTGAATTTTCATTGCAGCATGGCAAAATTCTTCTCCAGGAACTTCATTAACCCTCAGACATTCTCTGTGAATGCCAGCAAGCTGCTCTGCACTTGGGACTTTAATATAACTAATGAAAAAGCTGTGAAGCTGAAACAAAAGAATCTCCACACACAAATAAAGGTACAAACCACAGGAGGTACCAAACTAATGTGCGTGAGTCATTCTTTTTAGAGACCTAGTTGTGCATACAAATTTGTGTGAGCACTTACAAGTCTCTGGCAGAGTGACACAAGTGTGCTAGTCCTGTGCCTAAGAGATTTAAATCTTCCTGACTTCCTGTGTTTCATTTGGTCTGAGCTCCTAGCATTGGCTTAGCTATTTGTTTTCCTTCTCTCTTTAAGCTACATATAAATATTTATATGCTTCTGTTCTATTGAATGAGTCTCTCTGACTATTAAATATTTGCCATACAGAGTATTTCTTCTGTTTTTTCTCCTTCCTAGTATTTAAATACTTTATAAACAAAAGGCAGGCTGGAAATATTATCTGTAAAACCTGACCTCTAGGATAGGAACACAAAGTTGCCCAGTAAATGTTCCTAGGATATTACGAGCAATATTCTTTCATTTAGTTTCTCAGATAGTTCCTTGAAAAAAGTTTTGCCTTATGCTGTTGACTAAGAATTTCTTCATTAGGAATTGTTTCTTTACAGGAAGACCTCACTGAAGTAAACAAAGAAGTTCTAAATTTTTCTGTGACGGAGAGAGTTCTTCGTATTGCTATTCACCTTATTGCTTGGGTTGCTTCCCTGGGAATAGGAGTAGCTGCTTGTACTGGTGTTTACTTCCTCTCCATTAATAACCTCGAGGTAAGGCCAGAATTTGCATTTTTTCACACAGGTATTTCACACTGAGCACGAGCACTGGTCTGTTCACTATGAGGAGCACAGGGAAGCAGAGCTGTTGCTGCTGCCAGAGCACACACAAATTCTGCTGGACCTAAAGAGCTGCTTTGCAAGGCCTGCCCCACTGGGGAACTATGGCAAGAGTGTGGGACCTGAGGGGTCTGAGCAAACTCCCCTCCTCTCTCCAGCAGCTGCTTGCCTGGGCCCATGGTCAGCTTAGGGACAGTGCACCTGGTGACCTGGGGAGAAACAACAAGAAGCTGCCCCGGCAAGACCTGCCCCTTCTTCCTCAGGAGCTGCATTTGAGCTGGGGCTCCCACCCTTGGTCCCACATAATTTAGGGGTAGGGGAGAGGGTCACTGTGCTGCTGCTCGTGGGCCCATAAAACATGACAGTCTCTAACCTGAGAACACAAAGGGAGGTGAGCCAGGGAGCTTCCCTGTGGACACACCTCAAGGCAGCATTTTGGTTAAGGCTCTAAATTTGGGTTGTCTGATTATGTTTTTTTCCTCTCTAAGCTGTTTATGAAAGGACAGAGAAATGATCTAGAGAGCCAAACTGCCATGTTGGTGCTACCTGTGATTGTATCTCTCCTCAACACAATAATCCCATTCTTCTTCTCCTGGCTTGGGCACCTGGAGAAGTTTCAGACTCCTGGACAGCACATATATGTCACTATTACCAGGTATTTCTTGCTGCCACTTCTTAGTGCTTTTGGCACTGAGTTCTGAGTTCTTTTTGATACAAAGCTGTGTCTGGGTAGTGTTGGGGAATAGGGAGTTATGGAGGGGAATTCATCATCTCCAAAGGCTTCTGTAAACTCTTGTCTTCATGACCTTTTATCTCTCATGAGCTTCTGGGATGTTATGTGTCTGCATGAGGATGAGGAATGGTTTCCCTCCCAGCTGGGTGCACTGTGACACTGGACTTGTAGCACTCCTTGATGGCCCCTGGGCTGTTGGCCCCTCCTCAGGAAAGGAAGGGAAGTAGAGAGAGGATTGAGGTCATCTCACTTAAAAACAGATGCCTGGGATTTACACAGCCTAACCCCTGGTGTCCCTCAGCCCTCCCATCCAGCCTGTTTAGCAGATGTCATGCCAAGGTTGCCATGCCCAGCTCCCCTTCTGCCAGGACAATAGAACAATGCCACACCTGACCTCCCAGGGGAGCTCCCATTAGTCCTGGCACTCTGCAGTGCCAAGAGGAGGTAAAAAAGTGTAACCAATGGTCGTCCTGCCATCACTCCCTCCAGGTATGGACCAGCTGTCGGTGCAGTTACTGTTACTTCTTCTTTTTAGAAATATCATCCTGAAAATGTCAATTGTTGGAATACTGTGCTACTACTGGCTTAACATCGTGGCTACCTCAGAGTCACAGGTATAGTTTCAAAAACACTAATTTCTGACTTACAGTACCAGGTTAGGAACCATTTGGATGAGAGACTTGCTTCAGCAAAGAGAAGCATGTGTTGTCTTGGGAGGCTCAGTTTCCTACCCTAACAGTTTTTGTTAGCAACTTGAGAGAAATCAATTGTAGAAAAAAATGAATGGGCCAGCTCAAGTCTTAGCTGGATGGCAGCATTGTTCACTGAGAAGTCAATTATGATTTGCCAGGTCACTAGAATATATTTGATCAAGATTTCAGATCTTTGATCAAGTTTCAGATGCCCAAACATTCGGGAACAATGTTTAAATCACCTAATTTTTAACATCTAGTATGATTTTGTTGGTTTTTTTCTCTTCTGTTTCTTAAAGTGCTGGGAAACTTTGGTTGGCCAAGATATCTATCGTCTTGTTCTAATTGACTTCATATTTTGTTTGCTTGGCTCTTTCTTTGGAGAGTTTTTACGAAGGTGAGTACTACTTTTCTAATCTTGTTTTCATTCATTGACCAAAGATATGATCTGTTTTCTCCATGTGAGAAAAGTCCAGCGGTAGCATGGCTGTGGCACCACTGAAGTTTCCTTGATTTTCCCTACCAGGAGGAATCTCTGTGTACATGCCTTGTGTATATTGCTGTTCCCCCTTAGAAGGAGGTCAGTGTGTCCTTTTTCCTTTTGGAGATGGAAACACATTCAGGGAGGAAACCACATTCTACTCTCATGGGTTTCCTGAGAGTGAGGTGACAACCAGTTGTCTCAAGCACAAACACATCTTTTCTGCATAAGCATGGGCACACTGCTGCCTTTCCTTTGTGTACCCCACTGTGACTTTCCCCCTCTTAGTTATGTCACTATAGTGTCCACAAGTTTAAAATCTGATTTTATCAGTCTTATTAAGCATATCATGAGTCTCTGAAATGTAGAGGTCTGCAGCATGATAAATGAGAAAGTATTGTGGACTGGATGTCAATACAGCTCCATATGTAAGGAAGAAGTAATTTGCTTCTGACATTTGCTGTGTGAACTTTCCTAGTGCCAAACATTGCTTATGGCTTAGGCAGTATTTAAGTGCTTGGCAGCTCTACAGAGCATTTAGACCCCTGGCCATACTTCTGTGTAAGAGAGCCATTGTTTGCTCTCTACCCATGATTTGAACAAGACTGGTTTAGAAGGTAGGGCTTTGTTAACTTTTTGCTAAATTAATACAAAACAATGTTGAGAAGCTTTTGAAGACTTTTCTTCCACAGCTCTTGCCAGTATACTTTAATCCTCCTGTTCTTGTGTTCAGTAGGAAACCACCTCACAGCAAAAGGTCACAGAACTGCAATGGCAGCTGTGATGAATGGCCTCCCCTAAGCTGGGCAAAAGCACCTGACTTAGGCCTGTGAACGGTTAAAAGTACCATTGCTTTAATTTAATATTTTGTGCTCAGAGTAACTTTCTAAAAGCCCTGCTCTGCTGATGATGTAGTTGATAATGTGGTATCAAGATGTGATAGTTACAACAATCTTTATTGCTCTTGCTACAACAAGCAAAAAACTGAGTCTTCCCAGCTCAGGAAAAGTGAGGCAGCTAAAGGAGATTGCTGGTGCCCAGTAGGAATCCTGTCATTACTTGCTTACCTGTCTGTTTCAACTCCTTGCAACCTCAGTTAGTTTGAAGTAGGATGCATTTGAGGGTACATTAAGAGTATCAGTGTACAATGTTATTCTTTTTTTTATTGAAGCTGAAAATTCTCAGGACCTGAAAAAGCTGTGACAGTTTTATACTGAGGCCCCTTGACACTTGAGCTGCTTAAAGCACAAGGATACTTGAGCTTAAAGTAGCAAGTAGTTACTATAGTATAAATATGTCCTGATACAGCAAGAAATCCTTGCTGGTTTTCTGTTTCAGTTGTGTGAAATATATACTAGGTCTTACTTCAACCCTGCTTTGTTTTACAGGATTTTTTTTTGCCAAGTTGTTTCATTTTTGCTGTGCTGTCTAATGAACGAGGTGTGGCTGCTTTGCATGATACTAATGCAGCCTCTAAATAATTTGTTACTGATGCTTGTATTCAGAAGGTCATTTACAGGGATTTCTACAGAGGACTTTATCATTTAGCAAATGCTATTGTGCTATAGTTTTTTGTTCCCCTCCCAGAATTATTGGAACTACAGTCCTCTTGAGCCTGGGCCTGCCAGAATTTGATATTGGACGAAATGTCTTAGATTTGATCTATGCACAGACTTTGACCTGGTAAGTGTTAAATTTACAGCCAAAACTTCATTTGAACATAGAACTATCATGGAAAAATTCTTATTCTGATGTTTGTGGGTGGTTCCCAGAAAGAGCAGGATAAATGCCCGGGAGATGAGCTGTTCAGTGCCTTTGGTTAAGGATTATGACTTGCCAAAGTAATTATGTGGGCAGTAAACAATAACTTCAGTCAGTAGTTTGCTCGGTGGCCACCTGGTCTGGGAGAAACCTGATAGGAATATCCTGGAGTTTTGTTTACTTCCCCACTGGGATGATGTTCTTGTTGAAGTAGTCTCATTATTGAAGGCTGGAAAAGATGCCTTATCTCCAAAAATGAGTATGTTTCTCCAATTCTAAGGGGGTTCTGCAGATCTGTACATAGATATGTGTGTTTGAAATTGCGTATTTTTCAAGGTGGACTTACTGCTAGAGGATCAAGGGTAACCAAATCACATTTCCAAACAATCCCACACTATCTGTATGTGGTATTTTTCTGCTTTCAATTCACTGAGAACTGAATGGTGAATAGTGAAGATGTAACTTTTTTCTCCTATAAATCCTTTCTTGTAGGATTGGTATCCTGTTCTCTCCTCTGTTGCCTGGTATCCAGATGATAGCATTTTTTATAGTATTTTTTGTGAAAAAGGTAACAAACTATATGTATTCATCATAAATAATAAAGTGGTAAAATTAAAGGCTGGAGAACTAACAGTGGACAAGTGCATATGTCAATATAGATAGCCTGTGTCTGTGACTGGCCTCCCAGTTATTCCTCAGCAACTCCCCCTTGTGAAATTACCTAGGTGTAAGCAGGGTGATTCAGCTAAAGATCATGGTGGAAATGCCTTCTTTTCAGAATTCTTTGTCTCAGTAGTATGACCAGATAAGTTGCTTGTTGGGCCATGAAGCAGTTTGTAGTGTTGAATGTAGAACAGCAAAGCTGTAGGTAGAAAGATGGATTCAAATTTCCTTGAACCATGAGTTTGCATATGCTACAAAAGCAAACTCTACCCTTTTCTGAAGAACCCATCAGAACCTCATTTTACCTCTTTCTGTTTTAAGATTATATTCTTGAAGTTTTCTAAAACTACACTACACCTATCAAATCCACATAAAAATTGTTCTTGGAAACTTCTGATAGATGCTCTTTCAGCAGTTTCAGTGGGATTGACTTAAACCAAGTTGAAGTTGCAGGTAACAGCATTCCAAAGTACCTTCATCTCTTTAAAGGTCAGTCTGATGAGGAATTGCCAGCCCCCTCGCAAAGTCTGGAGAACTGCTCAAATGATGACATCCTTCATTCTCCTGCTGTTTTGTCCTTCCTTCCTTGGAGTCCTGTCTGTCATTGGAGTCACTGTCTGGAGGTATGGAAGATCACTGGCATTCAGACCTACTAAATTATGCTGAATGACCTGATACTAGGCAGAAGAGTCTGCATTGCTCTATAAAAGAAATTACATTAATTGCTGGTGGAAGGTTTCAGGTGTTCATGAGATGTTCTGTATTCTGAAAACAAAACTTCGTCTGTGAGCTTGTGAGAATGTGGCTCACCGAGTAACTTGTCTCATGAGAAAGTGGGAGGAGAAACAAAGTTGCATTGAAGTTTTGGATTCCTATTTAAATGCATCAAATTTTACTTTTCCTCCTCTTAAAAAAGTTTCTGTGACCAAGTGCTAGTTCCTAGCTTACTTATAGCATAGGTGATTCTAGGTCTGCAGCAGAGAAACAACTCAGCTGAGAAAACTCAGCTGAGGTCAGCTTCTGGATTATTTATGAACTTCAGAGGCTCTTTCTGCAGGCAGTGCTGACCCTGTCATAATGCATCTGGATTGTTGCCAGTATTTTCAAGCTGCTTTGGTTTGGTGTGTGTAACTCTGATCACAGGAAGGAGGGCAGCATGGATACACTTTTCTCTTGACAATCGTCAGCAACGTGATTTCGATATTTAGTGAGATGAGTGACTACACATGGAACCAGATAGGATGAAAGCTATCAGAGCTATCATTTCCAGATGGCAAGTGGGGATTTCAGACTGTCTGGAGTGGTTCAGTTTCAAAGCACTTTCTTATTTCAGTCTACCTGAAAATGTTAATTCTTATAATGGGCTGTCTTATTTTACCACATTCTATTGTTACTGAAGATCTGCAGTGACTCATGTCCCTGAAGGCAAGGTGAAATGATGGTTCCCTGTGGTGAAATGTTAAAAAAATCCAGTTTTCCAATTTCCTGTAGCACGTGCTACAGTGATTGACATGTTATATTTATGTCAAGATTGTGCTTACAGGGCTTGGTACTGATCCATTGCAACGAGGACTGGGAGTCCAAAGACAGTAGAGGCTATAGAAAACTGAGGAGCATCTTGATGTACAAAATCACAATATTAACTAAATCACTGGTTAATAAATGAAGCTTTAAGTAGCTGTTTTTTCACATTGTCAGGTTAAAACCCTCAGAAGAATGTGGTCCTTTCAGAGGTTTGCCTTCAATGTATGCTGCAGTTGCTGAGTGGATACAAACACTGGAAAGTTACACTGCCTCAAAATGGGTCGTGTGGATCTACCATAACTTAATTACAAGTGAACTTTTCTTCTTCATCCTCTCTAGCTTTGTACTGTAAGTATCTGCTTATGAAAATAACCAGAAAAAGTTCTTAACTGGAAAAAACTGGCAATGACAGAGCCATTCTATGTTATTTTGTTATCTGAAATGATCTTGTATTGTTGACTCACTTAAATGTAGCTCTGATCTTGAATACAAGTACATAAATTTTTTTTGGTCTTTTCCAAAAGAATGTTTTAAGCAATTTCATGCATTTGCCATGTTTTAAGCAAATCCATGTGTTTGCCATTCCTTGTGTAATTGTATACATCTATTTTAGATGTGTGTGTGTGTACAGAGATATGTGTATATATGTCTTTTAATGGGTTAAAAATGAACAAGACACATTTCTATCTAGACACTGACTAGAATAAAGTGCTCATATGTCGGACCTTTTTTTTTGTTTTGTTTAGAATTGTTACTTATCTTTACTGGCAAATAATACAAGGAAGAAAGACCATGACCAAACTCTTACGTAAGCAAATTACTAATGTAAGTTTGGCTTTCAGCTGTATCTTTTGTATAATTTGGCCTCTATGTTGATTGCCTCATCCAGTTTTGTGGGGCTGTAACCTGTTTTTCCTATAACTGTGCAAAGGAGGGTGGGAGCCCTTCCCCATGGGAGTTGCAGGGAAATTTAACTCACAAATAGAGTTGTAGCAAAAGAATTTAATCTTCAAGATGTGCTGCTGCAGCTCCCTCTGTAGACAGATTATTTTGGAATAGAAGGAATTATTTTTGTCACTGGTTACTTACAGGCCTTGAGCCTCTCAAGGATAATTAGTGCATTTCAGCTAATGATGAAATATGTCTTGACTACAGGCAGGAAAAGATAAGGTGTTTCTACTGAAAAAGCTGCGGGCACAGCAAAGGGCCAAACGAAGCTCATCTGTGCTGGGAGGAAGAGGCCAGCAGGTCAGTGTGACTGCTCAGCTTCTGCTGTTTAATTACAGTTCCATGGGGCTCCTCCAGCTGTGCAAACAGGCTGCTGGTTTGGGAAAAGTCTGTACTTTAAACTTCATCTAAATGTTTACTACTTAACTCCAGAGAGCAAAAGGATGCTGCTAAAGTTCCCTATTTGTTCCAGAATGGAATTCTACCTGATAAGGATATAGAAAAGTCCTTATCCTCACCAGACATAATTTGTGGTTATGAAACTTCAAGAAAACATTCCTAAATGTTGATGTGCAGCGATGGTCACCAAAGGGTTTGGTCACATTTGAACCTTGCCTAGG
>VZUA01068960.1:0-12777 GCA_013401035.1 Horornis vulcanius
TTTTTTTAAAGCAATCTCTTTGTTGAGTTGTAGATAAAATGGCAAAGTGTATTCTTTAAGTTTAAAATGCTTCTTTTTCTTTATTTGTAGACTAAACCTAGTCCAAACCTGAGTGTGCTAAAAAACAAAAATCAATTTATACATAGGTATCTGAATAGGAAAACAGGTAAAAACCAAAACCAACCTGGTATGCTTAAATTTTTTTTTGCTGTGTTGAAGCAGTGAACTTAACTAGGCTTAGACTTGTATTTAAATGAGGGAGAGAGAATATGCTTAGGGCTGTTTCAGCACCAGTCATTTTTTCTTTGCTCTGATGTACTAGATCTGTAATCTTTGCTCTGATTTTTCCTCCAAGAGTGCCAAGGAATAAGGACACATTATCCTGCAATTTCTTTTTTCCAACGTGAAATCAATACAGCTCAGTGGCTTTTTCTCTCTCTTTGCTAGACTTGCCTGCAGCTCCTAATGAATAGGTTTTCATGTTCGTTCAGTGACTTCATTGTCAATGCCAAAGCTTTTTCTCTGTCTCTTCCTTGTCTTGTTTAGTAAAGGAATGTGACATTTCCTGGGGAAAGATGCATCTCACAGAGGACTCTGCCATGCTGCTAGAGGCCTGGTGGGAGAATCTTCTGACTTACCATCTCTGCTTCAACCTTGGAAATCTTTCAAGCCTCTCTGAGCACTTTATCCATCTCGTAGTCACCAGTGTCTTCTGAGGAGAGCTTTGATTGTCACCTTAGCCATCACAAAGGACTGAATCAACTTCTACTCCAGCATCTCAATCCTCTATTCCTCCTTCAGAGAACTGATCTCTTAAACTGGGGTGCAGCTAAAGACTGATTTCAGTGCAGCAACAAAGGGCATGTAAAACATTGAAGGGGTGCTGTGGGCAACCTTGGGGCATGCTTCTCTCTGAAATAGTCAGGGTTGCATGTGTGGGTCAGCCTAGTGCAGACACTGCTGTCTGTGCCAGCAGCCACCTTTTGGTTCCACCAGTTGTGACTGAAGATGATCTTTCTCCATGGAGATCAGTGTTTGGATAAACTGATCTGCTGCTGCTCCGGGGGGGAATGCTCTGGAATGAGGAATGCACTAATACATGTTGAGGGTAGCGGCCTTGTCTGGGATCTGCTCCCTCCTTTGCAGCTTTGTCAGAGCTTGGGATAAAGCTGGATGAGTTCTGGGAGGGTGCAGCTTGGCTGCATGGCATAGGACAGTGGCAAAGCTTCTAAACCACCTTAATTATGCAAGGCAGAACAGAAGGAAAAGGAAAGAAATGTTTGTTGCATTGAAATGGACACACAGATGATGCTTCTAGTAAGCCTTGGTAGCAGCAAGCTGGGTCTGCCAGTCTGTTTCTGTGTCTGTCTGTAGAGCATGCAAAGGTTCTGAATTATTTCTGAATCTGTGCTTCTGGCTTTGCTTTCCAGAGCCACAGTAGCCCTGCTCCTGTTGTCCATGGTCCAGGGACATTTTGGGTAGCAAGGAGAGGTCCAAACTCTGTTCCATCTAACAAGCAGACCCTGAGTGCCTTAGAAGAGGAGGAAGAAGCAGGTGAAAATGGTGAGTTCTAAAAGGATTGATAGGAAGAAAGAAAAAGAGATTGTCAAGGTGTTTTTCATTGGCACGAGTAGGTTCCTTAGATCTCCTAAAGGAGACAAAGTGAGAGGATACTGAAAGCAGGTTATTAATGGAGGCACTGAAATTTAATTGCAGTAACTCCAGCTTTAAGCTTTTTTTTCCTCTGAATCAAAACTTCCTGTTCTCTCTCCCTTGTAGTGAAATTTCATGAGGAATATATTTATGCAGCTCCAGGTGAGTACAAGTTTAGGCTTTACTGATAGAGTATTTGGTGAATGTAATACACTCAAGTTGTGGCCTTTTTATAAGTTTGTGAAGGATTAAAGCAGCACTTTTCAATTAATTTTGCCTGTGTCCTCCAGATCCCAGCTGTGAAAATGCAACAGTGTTTAGTTCAGCAGAACCTACAGCAAACTTGGTAAGTTTTACTCAAACTGTTCAGATTTGAGATTTTTGAGGTGTGTGGCATTCATGGAAACTGTCCTTGGATGCATAGTAGGCCAGAGACTTAATAAAAGAAATTATATCAGCTTTCCTTTATATATCCACCATCATTTTCCTCCCTGAATGGTGAGGGTTTTATCTGAGTCTTCAAGTACAGCCTGTATTGCACTGGATACATTAATGATTTTCCAGCTTTCCCTCTGCAAAGAGAGAGCCTGTATTTGAGTGCTGTTTACTTTTCTTTCTCTGCTCCTGACAGCACTTGCTTTTATCAGACTACCCTTCAGGTTATATTCCAGTTAATATTAGCTCTCCTCTGTGAGACTGGAAACATCTCATCTGTGGTAGAACTTATCTTGGAATTTTTTTTTTGTTTGTTTTTAATTAATTTTTTAGTTACCTGCTGCTCCACACTGGCTGTGAAAGCAGTCCTGAGCATGTCAGAATAAAAGTGTTTAGTTGAGCTACCAGAGACACTCTGGGTGTATAGTCCATAAACTTAAAAACAAAAAATAGGGTTGTGGTGTGTGTGCCTTGTGGCTCCTTCGCCACTGAAATGAACCATGCTTTGCTTTGGAATCCCTTCAGGAGGAAGGGCCAGTCTCGGTGTCACCTCAAGATGAAGTGGCTTCCTACAGCTATGCCCAGAAGGTAGTGTCTGGTACTCTGAGCTGTATCTCACACTTCATTGTGGTGGCCCTGCAGAGAGGGAACCCCTCTGCTTGGACTGTGGCACTTTGTGGGGGCCCCTCACAGCCTCTGACAGCAGAGAATGCAATTCCCTGCAAATGCAATTGAAACAGAAGATGCCTCGCAGGTGTCTGCAACTCTAAACTGGCATTTTCAAGACAACTTTTAGGGAGTTAGGATGGTTAGTGCCTTTACAGCTAGGAATTGCAAGATGGATTTGTGTGAAGTGAGAATTTTTGAAGTATGTGGTGTTTTGTCATAGTCTTTGTCAAAGCCAGTTGCAGAGGCAGACTGTCAAATACTCTTGACTCTTTTCCAGGTGTTGGTGAACTCTGCAACAGTTTCCACCTCCACAGATGTTTATACTGCTCCAGCTACAGGTCTCTCTTCACATTCTGCTGCCTCCACTCCAGCCAGTGTCATAACAGCAGCTCCCCCACAAGCAGCAGTTCAGCCTGTCATAGTATCTCCCTTTTCTGTGGGGAGGCCAGGTAGAGTGTACAGACTGCAGCTGTGGACTTGGATTTCCAAGTTTTCAGTTACATTTTCCCCTCCCTTCCTCCCCCCATCCAAAACAAGTGTTAAAAGGCTTAAAAAAAAAAGTGCCACTTGCTTTGATTTAAAATTACATGGTTGTAACTTAGCTGCTGGCTTCTCCTTTTGAAGGGGTTGTTGCCCCTCAATTTTTATGGGAATTGGAGGTCTCTGCCTTGAGCTCCCTTCTTGCCACCTTTAACCATTAATGCCAAATGTTTGCTAGAAAATTCTTTTCAGAAGGAAGAAGTTCAGTGCAGCTCCCTTCACCTCCCCTTTCCTACCCCTAATTTTCCTCTTGAGTTGAGGCAGCAAGCCTCTGGAGTGTTATCACTTCCAGGGGTGTTCCAGGGTCCAGTTCATTTTTTGTGACCCTTACTTTCTTCTGTGCAAGGAGCTCAGGTTTGTGGTCAGTCAGAGAGTGCCCTCTCCACCTTAGGTGCTGTACCTGCTTTGCTCTTGGAAAATGGCAGTTATGTAAAAATTGTTTTCCTTCTTGCTAAGAGCACTTCTCCTGTCTTCTGTAACTTTTCATTTAGCATCTAAAAAATCTCCACCTCCCATTTTGCTCAGTTCTGTCTCACTTTTCTTATCTCTCTTTTTTTTTTTTCTACTCTGCATGAGAGTTTAGTCAGCATGGTTCTCAAAGCTGTCTGCTCACTGGTGCCAACCTGCTGCTGTCTTAAAGGTGTGGGCCACCTAAATGAATATTTAACAGCTTTCTGTCCATAAGATGTTTGTCTTGATAGGTCTCAAACCTTCCCTTGTTTTTGTGGGCTTACTGTCACACTTTTGAGGACTTGAGGTGATTAGTCTGTTCTGCTGTTCTCTTACATAACTGTCTGTCCTAGAAGTCTAGCCTGCCTTCTAATATGAAAAAATTATTGAAAAATACTTTTTTCCTTTAACTAGGATGTACAACTTGCAGATAGAACAGCAGTTAAGGCTTGAGAGATTGAAACCTTCCCATCTAGTTTTAAAATTTCTTCTGGACACCTTTCAAAGTGATTGCTGAACAGAATTTTTTTTAGAGCCTGTATTTAGGTGCACTGAGGTGTCAAAGTACAGTACTGAATTGTGTAACTTAACACCTTACTCATTTGACATACCATGGCAAAGTTGACTTTATGGGTGACATTTGTTTCCTTCCAATTGTAGCAGTTTCTTCAGTGCCATTCCCAATTTATTCAGCTCCTCTTCCCCCAGTGAGTGAGGTGGGAGAAGCCAGTGCTGTTCTTCCAGCTTACTCTTGTGATCCCAGTGGCAGTGATTTGCCTCGAGGTAATGATGGTGTTTTGTATTTTTACTCCTGCTGCTCTCCAGCACACTTCTGACTTGTGTTCTCCTTGGAAGCTTAACAGAACACCAAGTGAGAATATATAGTGAGAAGAAATGGCTCCCTGCAACTCGCAGGGAGTGAGAAATAATATTACAGATACTTATGCTAAAGTATTTTCATTCCCAGTTTTGAACAGAAAGTTTGTATCTGACTCAAATATGTGATTGTTGCAGCTCTAGACAGCACCTTAAATAAAGCCCAGGGAGAGTGTGCTTAGCCTATATCATACTTGTTTGTGCCAGAATAATCACTTTTCTGATAACTGATTAAAATAAGAATTGTGTATTTATAAGTTGTGCTGTTGCACAGTTCAGTGGGGTATTTAGGTTGTTTTCCTTTATGGCTCCAAGCTGTAATTCCATGGAATTACAAACCAGGGCTGCAGTGTGGGCTCAGCTTGTTCCTTGGTTGTGTAGCTCTGTCACACACACTGCCAGCAGTGTCTGAGGTCCGTGTCAGCTGTGCAGCAGTGGGAGTGCAGGGACCAAGCTGTGCTGCTTTCACAGGGCTGCTGCCATGCTCTGCAGTTACTCTGCTGTCTCACCTGTGCTCTCAAATCCAAGGTTTGTTAAACTTGGCTGTTCTTTTTCCCTTTCCCTGCTGTGGGTCCATCACTGATCCCATGCACACATCAGAGTTCCTGTGTTCCAGCTTTAGTTGAATGCCCTTAACTGAGGCTTTCCCCACTTGGGAGAATGGGGTGTTAAGTGCTCTGACAAGAATCTGGAGTGGATGTGGATTAATAACCTCTCCAGACCCTGTCTGGAGCTCTTCAGCTGAGTCCATCCACATCCTATTGGTCCTCCTTGGCACAGACTGCAGGAATTTTAAAGATTGCTAGTTAGTTAATAATATTGCATGTAGCATTTGTTACACTGCTGGAGTATAATCCTTTAAGTTAAGAAACCCACCAGGTTTGGAGTAAGGCAGGGTGAGGTATGTGGGTGTGCTTGATCTGGAGTTGTCTGTGCTTTGCTAAAGACTCCAGGCCTGGTATAGATGGGGAGCAGGACTTGTCAACAGGCTGAAGTCCTGGACTTGGGAGGAAATCCTGCTGTGGGCTCTAGCATTACTTACACCTGCATTTATTCCAGTTTTCATAGCATCTTGTATCTTGTTTAAAAGGCATTGAGGAGTAGTCAAGTGTGTTTATTAACACAGTGACCTCAGGTGTCCTGCCCTTGCCTGGTGCCTTGTATTTGAAGGAGCTGTTGATAAAAGCCTGCTTGAATTGCTGTGTTCCAGAGACAGTGTTCGCTACTGCTAGAGCTTCCCATCAGCACAGTAAAAACTCAGTCAGGAGAAGGGATTTTTATCAGACATCAATGTAGTCTTTATGTTTTCGTGTCAGGATGGGCAACTTTTTTGGCTTAGCTGTTGCTTCATAAGGTTGTCGTGTTTTACTGAAGATGGACTTGATTTCCAGACATCTAAAAGAGGAATATAAACAAAACCTGCTCTCCTACTGTACTGACTTCTGTTCCATCATTCCACAGATGTCAGTATTTCCAGTGTCAGTTTGTCACTTCAGTCTCCCAGCAATTCCTTTGTACTGTTATTGCTGCTATGGAAGCAGCTGTTTCATTCAGCTCTTATGCTTGCTTTGCATAGATTTGCATAAACAATTGAAGAACAAAATTGGATTTAAAAAAAAAAAAACTTTTTCCAGATGTAAATGGAATTTCAGCTATGTACTGAGAAGTTCATATTTGTGTAAGTCTTTGGAGTATTTTTACTATTTTACTGACTGTGGACAGTAAAATAGGCAGACCACCAGCACTTCCATATCTAAGGATCTGTGTGCATTTCCTGAAACAGCTGCATGGATTGTTGCCCTGATAGATGGGGCTGAACAGTGAAAGAATAGAGAATTGGCAGCAGTGACAGAGGAACAAATCCTCGTGCATTTTAAAATTGTGGTTTGCTTATGCTTTTGCCTTCTTGCAGCAAACCACAACACAAAGTGCCAGAGAACAGGGCTGAGGAAGTGTGGGAGATGGGACAGGGGAGCACTGTGGAGCCAAGGGCTGCTCTGGGGGAGGGTGGGTGTTTGTGAGGATGGAATACAGTAGCTCTGGAGGTGTTGCTGAGTTGAATCTCTCTGTGGCTCCTCTTGAGTCGTCTCCCTGCTTTTCCTTGGTTTAAGTACAGCTGGGAGCTCAAAGTCTGTGCTGTGGAATAGGTCACTTGCTCTTCCTGAGCCTTCAAAGCAAATCTATATTGGAATCTTAAGAAATCAGTTTTTTCTCGTGCACAGTTCCAGAACTCCATTATGGGATTAAACACACACCCTCTGTGGGTGTTTTTGCCCTTTCAGTGGGTCAGTTTTAAAGATTTAAAGATGCTTCACAGTTTTTGGACAGTTAGAAATTTGTTTCCAAGTTCAAAACCCTGTAGCTTTTGGAGAGAGGTTTCAAAGCCCCTTCACACACCTGGGACTGTTTCTCAGCATATCATTTACTTGGCTGGGAACAAATGGTTCAGTACAGGGAAGACAGAAGTAAAAGACTGCAAGAAAGCAGAGAACTCATTACCCTTGTGAGGAAGGAACATATTCCTTATTCCTGCTTCCACTGAGCTCAGTGTAACAGTTGGGGGACCCCAAAATTTGGTGAGATGGTCTTAGGATTTCTCTGTGTTAAGTCTTAGTTGCTTAGACAGTGGAGACTTGTAAAAAAACCAAGTTATCACTCGAGTAATCAAGATGAATAAACCAAAATTAGAGCTGATCTAGTCATTGAATTAAATAATTATTAGTCAGACAAATGCTCTGCCATTGCACAAACTTTTAACTGGATTTAGTTAAAAAGATGAATATAAATACTTAAACTAGTTTAAAGATACATTCTTTACCCTTGAAGTTTTAAAGATAAGGTAGTGCTGAAATATTGTTATTCATTAAGTAAGAATAACTTCAAATAAAATGTTCTTAATGTAAGTTGCTTTTGCTTATTGGATTATATTCCTCTGCTCTTTAATGCCCTATCCTTTAATTTCAGATACAAAGGTCTTGCGGTATTATTTTAATATGGGATTGCAAGTAAGTGCTTTTAAAATGAGTATAGCAAACTGCCTGCAAAAACTGCTGGGTTTCCTGACAAATGTACTGATACATTCAAAACCTTCAAGAGTCCTAAATGTGCATTCTGTGCACTGGACTGTTAGTATGGATGAATTTTCTTGGAGATTAAACCCTGGCTCAGGAAGTAAAATTCTACCTCAAAACATGAAGTACACCATATTAATTGTTTTACTGTGGGTCGTGGTGGTGGTATTTTGGTTTTACTTTGAGTTTTTAGCATTTATTTTATTTTGATGCTGGATAAATACTCTTTCTATGAAGAAAAGGGAAGAACCTGAACCAATCTTAAGAGAATTTATGCACTTATATTTGTGCACCTTAAGCAGCCAGGAAACAAAACATCAGAGACCACTTAGAGATGTGTGGATGGAGTCTCCTAGGACTCGTGCAGCTGAGCTCAGACTGGTTAGCACCATTTCTGTGTTCTGGAAATTTACTCTGCTGAAGCATTCCCTGTAGCAGCAGTCAAGTGCAGTGTCAGTGCTGCTGCTCAGGGAAGTAAAAAGAGCAACATGGGCTCCTTCAGCTGAAGAAATGGGGAAAATCTCTGAATATGACAAAGTCAATAAGCGAGAATCTTCTTCCTCTGTAAAGGCTTTTGACACAACAGCAGTGTGGCTCTTGCTGCAGGTATTGCAGGATCTTTCCTGGTAGGCTGTGTTGGTTTGATGGGGGTTTTGTGTTGTTTTTATGTCTTAAAGGGCTAGGGAGGAAAAAATCTCCCTTTTTCCTACCTTTAGATCTGAAAGTAGCAGTGATTTGGAGGAGGGCTGGAGTGTGTGGCTGTATGCATGACCGTGTTTTCCCTTTTCCTGCAAGTATTGCCATCAGAGCTGCTGGCCCTCCATGATGTACGTGCAGCCAATGCTGCCTCCATCTCCAGTGGAAGTTTACCCAGCATATGCTGAGCCAGCTCCTGTCCTGGATCAGTCAGTGCCTCAGCTCTTCCCTGATGCTGGGCAAGCTGAAGTCCACCAGGTTCCTTTGGAGGCATCAGGAAGTGGTTTGTATTTGAGTAATGCTGTGTTCTGCTACTGAAAGCCTGTGTAAAAAGGCCATCAGCGTGGCTGGATAGTGTGAAAGTGCTTTTTGTTGTGTTTTTTTTTTTTAAGGTAACTTCCAAAGCACAGAGCCTCCACCCCTATCCTATGGGCCAGTGTATTACCCAGTGGTGTCTGACCCCTTCAGCCAGCAGCCTCTGCCTGGCTTTGAGTCTGTGTTTCCTGCCTACCGCTACATTGGGACCTGGCATCCAGTAAACACTCCCCATGGAAATTCCCCGCCAGTGGCTAAGCCTGGGAGCTCAGGAGCACCACCCCAGGTCGGCTACATGGCCTCCCCCAACCCTGCACCTCCTGATGCACCTCAGGGAATGTAAATCTGGGAGCTGGAGGCTCCTTCTTGGGTTCTTGTTCGCCAGCTCTTGTTAATGCTGTTTTGTAACTGTTACCCTCGCTTAGAGAGCTGAGTCACTTGGTCAAACTGTGTTCAAATTTCATGTTTCTCTTGAGTTTTATGCTCCTGATAGATGACAGGGTGTTGCTTTAGTTGATTAGGAAAGCATAAGAGAAAAGTAGTGCAGAGAACAGCTTGGATGTGAGTAGAGGAAGTATGTGAAAAACCATGCTGTGACTAAAGGCATGTTGTGTATGTCTGAGGGCTTGCACTGAAGCACCTGGTTCTTGCTGAAGCACTGAATCAGGCTGACTTCACAACTCAGGTAAATAAACACTGGGCACAGGGTCATTAGAGGGGGATAATAATGCTTAAATTAAGTTGACTTTCTCAGATTTTGCAAAACAAAGCTGCTTTGTCTCTAGTGGTCACGTTTGTCATAGCTGTATTTCTTCTGTCTGACTTCATAGTGCATAGGTTTTATGGCAGTGAAGGTGCAAGAATGTTTTGATCTGTTGTATATTGTTGTACATTTGTAAGATTTGTTTTGTGAAAGCTGTTGCACATATGGTGGTGGCCGTGGTGGTTAATTTGCACTGACAGCACAAAATAAAGGCATTAAACACATGAGAATGAGTGGTCATTTATCACTGGCAGGTAATGTTCCTGACAATTAGCTATCCCACAGCCTGGACTGAAGAAATGCACTTGTGTGGGACAAAGCTGTTCCAGCCTTCTGTGAGAAAGCAGCAAAAGCTTTTGGCATGGAAATGGGAGTAATTCCTGGTAATTGCACCTTTTCCCCTCTAAACTCAGGCACAACACGTTTTCCCTTCAAATAGCATTCTACACAATTTAAATCAGCTCTATTGGTCCATTCTGCTGTTTGGTGATTTTTTTAAAAATAATTTTCCTTTGGTGGTGAAAAGGGGATTAAGTGCAGAACTGGGAGGGGGAAAAAATTGTATTTCCTTTGGTATCACTTTTAAGTAACCCTAGAAGCAAAACCATAGCAGGAAAAAGTGACCTGTTACATTTTTGTCTTATATTCCTGCAGTGCTGTTGGCATTGATAATGTAACTCTGTAGGGGGAGGGCTGCAAGCTCAGCATTTAGTTTGTCTACTGCAATTTCTAATTGCTGTACATTTAATTTGGCAATTTAATAATGGCTTTTCAAGATGGAGCAGCCAGGTAGCGAGATGAAAATGACCCCTGAATAGCTAATTTGATTTTGAGCTGCTGTGCTGTTTTTAAAACAAAACATTTACACAAAATTGTTTATGAAATAATGGGTGGCCTTTGTGTTTCTGCCTCTGGAGGAGCACTTGACTCACACACCCTTTTTTTTTTTTTTTTTTTTTTTTTNTTTGAGAAAATACCATGAGGGGGTTTTTTTTATTATTTTTTTCTCTGAAATAACATTCACTAGCCTAACACCTTAAAGGAACTAATAAAGCTTGTGATTTATTTGAAGGAAAAAATAAAAGCTTAAAGTGACACCTAAGTACAGTCTCTGTGCTGGAGTCATGGGTGTGTTTCCACCTGTCTCAGGTGCCACCTGTCATATCCCAAGCAGTTTCTGTCCAGCACTGCAGGGAAGGGAATATCTTCCTCTTTCAGCTTTAGCTCTGAATTCTGCCTCCTTTCTTCCCCTGGCACTCAGCCTTGCTGTCACACATGCTTATCACAGTGTTGGTGGATTGTCTTCTGGTATTAGTCCGTCCCTGGAAGTCAACTTTTTTGTTTTTTAAATTGGAAAAGCTGATAATTCTGGTAGAGAGCCCTGCTTTTTTGGGTTTTCCTTACCCATCTAGGGCCTGGATTATTCACCATTAACCATGGCTGTTTTGGCCTTACTGGACATCTTTATATACCTGAAAATTACTTTAATTTATATAATAACACGTCATACATGACCAGTTAACTTATTCATGGATTTGATATACAGAGGTACCTCTGTGACCCCTTTTATGTATTTTTGCCAGGGTTTTTAAGCCTCAAAATCAGCTTTTTGAACTAGCAAGCAGGGGCTGTGGGCAGCAGGTAGCAGCGTGCCCTGGAGCTGATGAATGTTCTCGGTGGATAGGAAATTCCACCTCTTTATTAACAGCAAAAGAGCTCAGAATTGGACAGAAATTTCAGTGATTGCTGGAGTCTTTTATTTCAATTCTATTTCCCAGAGCTGTGTTGCAGTACAACAGCTCTGCATCACTTTCCTGAAACAGCTGCCAAAAAAGCCACGGCTCTGCCTGAACCAAGCTGGCTGCTCTGTGCTTCAGCCCTTCCTCAGCTGCAGATTGGCAGCTCTGGCTGCAGCACCCCTGTGCTGACAACAGGCTTGGCTTTGTGGCTGATCTGCCTTTTCCAGGGGCTGTAGGACCATTCACATCAAAATTACCCAAGTTCTGGGGCTTGGTTTGAGATTTATTTTGTCAGTGTTTATGTGAGATGTGGGCTTGGGGTCTTTTTTTTTTTTTTTGGTGGGGAACCCAGAGTCAGTCTGGTGTTTTTCCAGACCTCTTTGGCACATGTTTTAATGTGATTTTTTTAGCTTGGTTATTGCTGTTACAGTTTGGTACCAGACCAATGCTCTGGGTTTTTCATGCCCAGCAGAATTGCTGTGAATGGGGATATTGGGATATAGTTTGAAGCCATAACCATATTTTATCTTTAGTTAGAAGAATGGAAAAATCCATGAGCATTGATTTCTATTTGGAATTATTTGTTTTCTGCAGATCTATGTTTTTAAATTTTTTGATCTTTATTGGACTTCTTGAATCATTATGCTTAGTATTAAATTTTTAAAGCCAAGATTTGATCCTGGAACGTGGGGCTTTTTTGTTTATTTTTTTGTGGATGGCTTTTCAGCCGTGAAAAGGGAGGAGAGTTGAGCCAAGTTTTCACTAGCCATGCTTGCCCCCTCCTTTCCTTCACTGTTTTTACAGATAAAAGGCTCAAATTAAACGAACACCTGAAGGCTTTGTGAACTGGCAGCACCACAGGGTGCTCCCCCTCCATGAGAGCCCCAGAGCCAGGCCTCTCCTTACTGACAGAGGACGTGGCTCAAGCTGTGCCAGGAGGCTCAGGCTGCACACCAGGGGAATTTCTTCATGCAGAAAAGGTTGTTAAACATTGCAAAGGGCTGCCCAGGAGCCCCCATCCCTGCAGGTGTCCAGGCAGCCCCTGGATGTGGCCCTGAGTGCTCTGGGCTGGGTGACAAAGCGGGGATCACTCACAGGCTGGGCTCACTCTCTGAGGTGTTTTCCACCCTGAAGGGCTCTGGGGTTGTTCTGAACCTGCAGGATGAGCAAAGCTGTGCCCAACCCCACGTGTTGTGCTCTGGGGTGCGGCTGCTCATGTGCTGAGATGTGATTCAAGAGTGCTGCAGCCTGTGTTTGCTGTGTGATGCCAGGCTCCAGAGAGGCTCTGCCGTCTCAGCAGCCCCAAGCCTGGGCTTTGTGTCACCCCCAGGGCCCTGCCCATGGCAGCACCAGCCTGCACCAACAGCAGCCACTGCAGCTCTGCTGGAATTGTCAAATCTAGCTGTTACTTCCATATGTATTATTTTATATGTATTTTTATATAGAAAATATATGTATATGTTATTTAATATATATGTATATGTTATTTAGATGTATAACATTATATATACATATTTTACTATTATTTTATAGATATGTATCTTAATATGTATGATATATGTATATGTTG
>VZUA01068960.1:12809-31403 GCA_013401035.1 Horornis vulcanius
TATTTATATTTTATATGTATCTTTGTTTATATATATGTATATGTTATTTTTATATATAACATTAAATATATTTTATATATATATTTATGTTATAATTATAAGTAATCTAGAGAGAGACCGTGCTGGTTCTGCCTGCCAGCAGCATTGGCCCACTGTGTGTCTCCTGTTAATGCTCCTGTGCTGTTTCCCCCTGGTCACGTAACCAAACCAATTCCAACAGAAAATTTGTTTTTCTAGCTCCACTGGCTTTTTTTTTTTTTTTCTAATTTCACTCTTAGGTTCCATTTCTCTTGGCAGTGCCGCTGGGATACCTTTTTCTTTTATAAAATTACACCATCAAAGGCTGCATTATGTATGGAAGATACTCAACATATAAATCCAGACCCAGAATTCCAAGTAACTGCTTTTTTCATGAGGGATGGAGATAAAACCATTGAACCAGGACTTTATAGCTTTGAAATAAGATCAGAGATTAAATTTTGCAGGGCAGGCCTGTATCTAGAAGCTCCTAGTCACTGCTGCTTACCAGATTTCACAGTCAGCTGGGCTGCAGCACGCAGGAAACAGCTCAGCCACGGGCTCAGAGCACTGCCTGCAGCCCAGCCCTCCCTCCATGGGGTGATCTGCAGCCCCTGAACATGTACCTGCGGTGGTTTTGTCTCTCAGGCTCTGTTTCTGGCAATAGTTTATTCCAGATGCTAAATGTTGCCCTCCCTGGAGCAGCTGAGCGTTTTGCCACGAGCTTTGCGGTGCTTGTGACCCAAGGTAAGGGTCAGTGTGTGCTCACAGCTGTGGTGAGGGCTTAACTTTGTTGGGTTACGGAAAATGGACTTTTAAGAGAAAGTGAAATATCCCCAATAATTAAATTGATGGACCATCCAACTCCCTCTATCTTTTCTTTTATGTATTTTTTTCCATTCCCTACCCTCCCTGTTTTCATTTACCAGTTATAGACATGTGGTTTCTAACTCTGTTTAAACCAGTACTTTTTAAATATGTCATACTTGAAAGCAAAAAAATGTTTATTTTTATGCTTGTGGTGATTACATGAATGTGTGATTTGCGTAACTTTTCAGGAGCTGCAAGTAAGAGGAGATAAAATTTACTGCAAAGCTTCTGCACAGAATGGGTCGGGCTGGGAGGGATCCCTGCCCAGAGCACAGGGCACAGGATTGGGTTCTGGAATATCTCCAGTGAGGGACACTCCACACCCTCCCTGCTCCAGTGCTGGGTCACTCCCTGGCTCTGCAGGGACCTGGAGTGTTGGAAATGAGGATTTCAGCCTTTCCCTGCTGCCAGGCACTGACCCCCAAGCAAACCCTGCACTGACCTGAGGCCGTGGAAAAGGCTCCCAAAATTGAGTGACAGCCCTGGGATTGTGGGTGTGGAGTTTGAGTAGAAGTGTGTGATAGCACAGGGTGCAAAAATTAGAGTTTAAGGTTCTAGAATACAGTAATATGTATAAAGCAAGATGGGGGATTTAGGGCATAGGCTGAGTCCTTTTTCACCTTCTTCTTCACAGGTTTGGGTGGTGTATTATAATTGGGTGAAAAGGTCTGCAATGTGGACCGTGGGTGGTTGGTTATTGGGCTAAAAGTAAAAATAATTTAGGTGTCATCTCGTTATTGGACAAATTATGCTTAAAAGACCTTGGAAAGAGTTAGAGACAGAGCCATTTTCTACCTTGTTAGCCAGAGCTCACAGCTCATGAGACTGTAACATAGATAAGAATTAATAAACATCTGAGTCCAAACACGAGCACTGCATCACCCATGAATGAAGCCCAGCTCTAACAAAGACAAAAGATAAAAACCTCACGGTGGAGGGGGTGGAAATCCCTGCCAGGTGAAGTTCAGTCCCTGTTTCTGGAATATGGAGCACAACTGGAGACTCACAGTGCCTTAACTTTGAACTTTAACTTAGATGTGAGTGGGAATGTGCACATCCAACTGCAAAAACTCCTTGTCTATTAAAAAAAAAAAACCAAAAACCATATCCCTTTGTTTTTATGTGAATATTTAAATTTCTGCAACTGTGGATCCTCCCTGTGGTCCTGGATTTTGTACAGCTTTTGCCATGGTCAGTGTTAATTTGTGTGTCCACACTGCCTCTCTTTGAGCAGGAATCTTCTGCATTCCAGGGAAAGGGAGATTGCTGTGGTTTAACTTGTGGAAACTCTTGTTTTACTGGGAGCTTGACCAAAAGTCTCTGGTCAGAGATAGAAACCTTTTGAAATGTATCTCCAGGACTTTAATGAGATTTGCTGGAGGACAGCTTTCCATAAGCAAATTATGTTAATATAGTTATAAGTTGTTGCTTAATGACTCTCTTACATTATTAGCTATATTGCTAATTGTGTGGCCAATGCAGTTGTGCTGGTCTGAGGATATCTTTGGGGAGTAAATTAAAATGAAATTACACTTACTTAGACTTTTCTGTGCAGGAGTAATTGTATTCATGTGGTGAATTTTATTTACCAACACTTCTGGTGGGTTGCTATTTTCTGTTGTAGCCAAGATATAAAGAATATTTTGGGGTTGTTTGGGGATCTTTTCCCCCCAGTCAGATTTTGTTCAGCTCTTGCTCAAATTTGGGTGACCAGCTTCACTGGAGGTAAGCAGGACTGTGGGATGTCTTTTTTTATTAAAATACCAGTAAAGTCTCCAGAGACTCAGAGCCCTTAAAT
Organism: Horornis vulcanius; assembly: GCA_013401035.1. NCBI lineage: Eukaryota > Metazoa > Chordata > Aves > Passeriformes > Scotocercidae > Horornis > Horornis vulcanius. The sequence continues at coordinate 15,496 of VZUA01068960.1, forward strand.
GCTCCTCTGACCACTGACAGCCCTTGAGAAGTCTGTGCTGAACTTGTTTTTTAAAAACTCTAAATTGTTAGGCCTGTTGCTGTTCATAAATGTTTATTATCAATAGGCAGCTGGAAATGTTACATCTGAAAAGGTAGAAACACCTTGATTTTTCAATAGGCTTACATTTTTGGGAAAAAAATTAAATGCTTTTTATTTTTTTTTTCAGTTTACAGTTAAGCTAAAAATACACATAAAATAAATAATTTTATTTGTTATGTACATTGTTTCATTTTGTACAGGTTATATGAGGGTCTGACATGGAGTCTGCACTACGGACAGAAGAGATGCAAGTAGAAAAGTACATAAAACTAAGCATCTGTTTTTGCTTTTTGCCCTTGCCCTTTTCCCCCCCTTTTCTCCAGGGGTGGCTTTTACCACTCATCTGGCAGATTCTGAGGTCCCCATTCTGTCTTTGCATACACAAAATTCTTACAACACCTAAAAGCTCTTTTGCCTGGAAAAGGCCCTCGAGTTTTTTGAGCAAAACTAAGATAAAGAGGAAGGGGGTGAGAGGGTGGAAAAAAGCCTCACCTTTTTTTTATTCCACTAAATAAAATGGCATTTTTAAATATGCTCAGGTGTGAAGGCCGTTTCTGGGGTTGCTTTTTTTTATTAATGAAGATTTAATTCGACGATAAAACTTGATTGCTAAAAAATCAAGAGTTTTCAGAGTCAGCCCAGGACTGCAGGGCTCCCATATAGAAAATAGAATACTTCAGCATCTGCTACTGTCTTTTGCTTCTCAAAATCCTTAGCCCTGTAGCCCCCAGACCTGCCTTATAAACACCTTCAGTAGTTTTTAAATAACTGTACAATAGCCAGAAAAATAGCTAAGACCCAAAAGTGCCCCCTGGCTGAAAAACAACTATTTATAGTCAAAAGGCCTCTTGCTCTGTTGGCTCAAGGTATCACAGTGTTCTGTCAGCTCCTGCACGGGGCACATCCCAGCCCTGGGCACAGCATCTCTGCTGCCTCAAGAGGTGCTGATGATCATGTGGGAATGCTTTCAATGGGAGGGCAACAGAAAAAAAATAATAAAAATCCCCCCCCAAATCCCCCAAATTGGCCATTCTGAGCAGGGGTGGGGCCCTGGAGGGTGGGAATTGATGGAGAGGGGTCTGTCAGGAGCCCCAGCCTTGGCACAGCGTGGGGCTGCATCTCCAGAGGTCTCTTCCAACCCCGGATTCTGTATGGAAGGAATGCACTAAATCTGAAATTGTGGGTGCTTTGAGCTCTGTTGCTGTTCTTCTTGGGGTTTTCCTTTTGCTTTGCACACCTTAAAAAAAACCAGAGCGGGTCAAAGTGTTTCCCTGAAGCACAAAATGCTATCAAAGGTTTAGAAGATAAGGATCAAACACTTTTTGCTTTTTAAGTGTACTTCTTTAGATGAAACGTGTTTTCTTTTTAGAACAATGGCTCTTGGTCATGAATTGCCTCCAGAGCAGTTGTTGGTCTGGGTGGAGGCAGCTACATGAACAGTATAGAAATTACTCTCTTCTAAAAAGGGCCTGAAATGGGGAAAGAAGTGTGAAAATGGAATTTAATCAAATTATAAATGTTTAGGAAATATGCTGATGTGGCTAACCCAGAGTATTCTCTATCTCCTCCAAAAAAAAAAAAAATCCAATAAGGGAGTGACTTTATAGCTGTTTCATTCACTGAAAACTGCAGATTCTTTTGGGGGACAGTTTATTTTAGATGCTTCTCCAGAGAGTGGATTTATTATCCACCACAGTCTCGCTGATTCCAATTAATTTTACCATGACATTAATTAGAGTGCCTGATGCTTCCAGCACACCTGGAAGGTGCGGCCAGCCCTGGCCCCTCCCTCAGCTGGGGCTGGGAATCCCTCTGGGGAGGAAAAGGTCCCTGCAGTGCACCCATCCCAAAAACACCTCCAGGAGCTCTCAATTAAAAAACAACTCTCATTAACTCGAGGCAGCTCTGGTGGTCGGGATGTTTCGGGTTATTTTTTGCCACTCTGTGTGTGGAATTGCAGCAGAGGTGGGAGGGGGCTCCACCAAAGCCTCTGAGGCTGCACAGAGCTTTCTCTGTGTGGGGGACAGGCTTGGACAGTGCAGGAGGAGCTCAGCCAGGAGTCCAAGCAACGCTGAACCTCCTCCTATTTAACTGAAACACGCTTTTCTTTGGGATTTTTCCTTTGAAAAGGAAAGTGGCAACACCAAAGCAAAGCTGGGAAGTGGGACAAACACAAAAAAAGCCTTCACTGTGAGTGCAGTGAGTGCTTGGGTGGTTTCCAGCTGCTAGAGAACCCAGAGGTGCTTCAGATCCTTGCTTCCACTGCTGCTGACTGTCCAGCTCTCCCTGTCCATGACATCCAGGTCCCCATGCAGGGCCCTGCCCGTGCTCCTGGCCCTGGCAGGGAGCTCAGGGTGCCCTTACCCTGCAGTCCCCTCTTAGAGCTCCTCCTAAACCAAAGATCTTTATCCAGAGCAAAGATTAGAGAATATTGCACGGGGAAATGTGGGTGAGGAGCCCCCTCCCAGGGATGCAGGGAACAGTCTCCAGCCGTCCAGGCTCCCCCAGCAGCCACACTCTGCCTGCCTGGGTGCCTGGAGCTGCCTTCCCCTCCTCTCCTGGGGCAGAACAGGCAGCAGGGCCCCCCTGCCCCAGTCACAGCCTCCCTCTGCCCTCCTGTGACACCATGGTGACACTGTGACACCGTCCCTGCCAGTGATGGGGTGAAAGGTGATTATTACAGAGGTGGTGATGTGAAATTTTCCTGTAGCCCTATCCCGGTGTGCCAGGCTGCCTGTGGAGCCCCCCCATGCTTAGAGTCCTGTTGTACCAACCAATTTTAACCTCTTTAAAAGGTAAGGGTTTATATTCAGAATTTAATATATTTATTTAAATATTCTTAATATTTACAGTGGCTGTTTCTGCTAAAAATCATGTTACATGGGCTGTCGGGGAGGGGATGGAACACAAATACAGGAAGGTGACATTTCAGGTGAGGCATAAATCACAAAAGCAAAGGTGTCAGAATTTAGGCTTCCAGGGTATGCTGCTCCTGCTCTCTGTCTGCTGCAGAAGCCCCCTAAATTCCCTTCATGGGGAAACCATGCGAGTTTCCTACATGGAAAATTATCGTAGCAGACATAGAGTTAAATCCTAACCTGAATCAGTTGTAAGAAAAATAAAAGTACATACTACTGCTACCAATATTAACTACGTACTGTATATAGCGCCTTTAAATTCCAAAGTGCTTATAAATAATGAACTAACCCCCCCTGCGAGGTAGGTAAGTATTATTATCCCTATTTTACAGATGGGGAAACTGAGGCATTCGAGAGGCTGAGTGACTTGCCCAAGGTCACGGGGGAGGCAGAGCAGAGCAGGGATGGAGCTGAGCTCCCTCCTGGCTCTGGCACTGCCCATGCTTCCTCTGAGGGGACACAGGTACAAACATGGGAATATTTACATATTTACCAGTGAGTGAGCCACGTACAAATGCGGTTATCCAAATAACCTGCACAGATAATTTCAGTTAATTTCTTGTTTCTGAAGCAATTTAGGTAATCTCTGACCTGAGTACAAACACCTCCCAGCTCTATTGAATTCTTAACCCTGGGTGTTATTTGTTAACTTTTTAATTGGTGATGGTTCCCCTGGATCCCTGGAAGTGTCCAAGGACAGGGCTTGGAGCAACCTGGCCTGGTGGAAGGTGCCCATGCCAGGGGGGTTGGAAAAAGGACTTTGAGATCCCTTCCAACCCAAACCATTCCGTAATTCCATGACCATTTGCAGGAGTGCTGCTTTAAAAAGCCAGGTGAAAATGACACTGGGATGGGAGGTGGAAAAAAAAAATGCAACTTCAAGAGCAACAAACCAAGAAAGGGCAAATGGTTGAGATCTCTGTTATTCCTCACTCCAAACTCCTTGCATATGTACAAGGATCCTTCTGGAGCCCACAGAGTAAAGGCCAGGTGTGAACCAGCTGAGCCAAGGAAAAGTTTAAATCCTCACAGGAGAAACTCAAGTGTTCCATCAGCTCCTTGCAGAGACAGCACAGGGGTTGTTCACTGATTTCTCTGAAGGAAAGAAGAACTTTCACTAAATCAGGTTTTCCTTTTTGAGCAACTGAAAGCAGAAAAATACTGGTGAAGTCCCAAATACTGTGCTGCAAGTGAATTAAGCAAAACCTGGGTTGGGTTTTTTTTTTTTTTAATCAAATGTATTTTTCAGAAGCTGCTTCAATTTCGCTCCCCTGAAGCTCCTGTTTTAGCATAATAATAATAATTCACCAGCTGCTCCAAAGTCTATTGCTATCAACAGGGATGCATAGATGCAATCAAAGAGAATTTTGCCTTTTGGGGGACCGATTTGAGTTTTGCAAACTCCTGGACACGTGTATTAATCAGAGCCAAATCAAATATTTGTGTTGAATTCCAAAATCAGCTCAGACTCTCTTGTAGCTGGGAGCAAGGAAGGATCTCAGTCATGAGACAAAGCCCAGGGGAGCCCCAGCCAGGGAGCCACGTGAAGCATCTCCCCCTTTAGCAGAGCCCTGGGGGTTTGCAGAGCTTCACCCCTGCCCTTGGATGTTGCAGATCTGTTCTCCCACCCCTGCCTTTCGGGGCACAGCAGGGGAACGTGACTCACACACTCTGCAGGGAAGGGATCTTTGCATTTTTGGGGGCAGCACTGCGGAGTTAATTCCATTTCTTTGTGCTGTTTGTACCTGGGAATGCATGGGCTTTGTCACCAGGGCTGTGTGTGCTCCTTCTCACCCAGCACTTCAAAGCCTTTCTGCTGGCCAAGGATATAAACCCTGCTTCTGGCCCAGTTTCAAACCCAGCTGATGCAATCTGCAGAACCGTACTTGAATTGTTTTCATTCTTCCTCCATACCCAGGAAATGCCACCAAGATTCTGTGGCCCCACGTCAGGCAGAGTTCACAGGCTGCTCTGTGGGTTTGGCGAGGCATCAAAGGGTTCCAGCTCACCCCCCTGCAGCAGCCCCTGCTGACATCTGTCTTTGCAGAAATGTGCTCAGGCTTGGTTTCCTGACCTGTGGGGCTTTTCTTGTGGGCATTGCCTCGGTGGGTTCTGCCTGGGGCTCTCCCTGTCCATGGATTTGCTCCTCCAGCCTCAGGGATTTCCTCACGGAATGATCAGCAAGTGGCTCCCCACCCTCGGGTTTTGCAAGTCTCCTCGTGTGCCACCAATGTCAGTTTGCTCAGCCTTCCATGAGGGAAGAGGAAATGCAGTTTTCAAAGACAACTCTAACCCTGCAATTAGCGTGAAAGCCTGAAATCTGTTGATACAAAAATGCCTTTCACTCTGCCTTAACTAACACATCCAGAGGCTTAAATATTTGGGGTTTTACACTGCCTGCTGGTAACAAGACTGCTGTCATTATGAGCAAGGAATACAGAAATGGTTTTGAGTCTCTGCTCCTTGCTGCTGGTTTGTCTCAGCACCAGGGCTGCCCTGGAGCCACAGGGCTCTGCCCTGGACACCTCCAGGAGTTCAGGGTGTTGGCACCTCAGCTCTGCCCCAGCAGCTGCTGCAGCACTCACATTTCTCTCCGTGTTCCATTTTCTGGGTGAAGCTGCACAAGTGCCCAGAGGAAAAACCCCACAAGGGGAGTTTTCCCTCACAAGAGGAGGTTTAAAACTCGGGCAGAGTATCCAGCTGCAGGTGTTCCAGCATCTCTCATGCCTCTGCCCCTGACCCTCCCTGCTGCCAGCAGAGCTGCTCCTGCCCCTCGCTGGTGGAATCTGCCCTGCTCCCGTGGCAGGAGTGGATTTTTCCAGCATTATGCCTCTCCAGAAGCCATGCACAACCCAGTCCCAGGTGAGGTGATTGCTGGCAGCCACCCTGGGGAAATGCTGGAGCTCCAATAACCCCTCCTGGGAGCAGAGCCCTGCAGGAGGGCAGGAATGAAGCCATTCCCAGCTCCTGGGCAAGACCAAGAACAGCTCTGAGGTGGTGCTGAGTGCCAATCATCTGTGTTTCTTAGCAACACTGCAGAAGAAAGTTCAAGTGCCCATTGTTAAAAAAAATTAAAATAAAACCCTCTAAAAAATCCTTGTTAAGAATTCAACCATCTTGCCCTTGATGGGGTTGTGGTTTTCCCCCCCTGATGCTCCTTGGGACAACAGCAGTGACAGTGCTGAGCCCTGTCCAGACACTCCTGGAGAAAGAAAAAAGAAAAGAAAAGAAGAAAAGGAAGAGAAGAGAAGAGAAGAGAAGAGAAGAGAAGAGAAGAGAAGAGAAGAGAAGAGAAGAGAAGAGAAGAGAAGAGAAGAGAAGAGAAGAAAAGAAAAGAAAAGAAAAGAAAAGAAAAGAAAAGAAAAGAAAAGAAAAGAAAAGAGAAAAGAAACCACCTGGTGCCACCCTCCTTTTTGTTGCACCTCAGAGAAGGACCTGCAGAGCTGTTCCATGCTGCTGGTGCTGCTTTTCAGACCTCAGGGCCCAGGGAAGATGCTCTCCCTCAGGAGATGGATTTCCCCTGAAGCCTGACACCCATCAGAGAGGCAGCAGAAAGTGAATGCAGAGCTGGAAGTAAAATTAGGAATTGCAAAATAAGGACAAGGCTCAGAGCTGGGGTTTGGTTCAGCCTATTAGGAGCCACTCTGAGGTTTGTATTTCAAGCAGCCAGGGTTGTTTTGGGTTTTGTTTTCATCTACACAGGAGTTGGAGGCAAGGCCAAGTGCTGGCTCCCACTGTCAGCCTAATTGGAAGGTCCTTCTGCTCCCCAAAAGGGAAATTAGGTAAATAAACAAATGTGTTAGCAACAAAAACATGTTCCAGGTAGATGATCAAAGGGGTCTCATGTTCAGTGATAATTTACAATATTAATATAGTGGCCTGAAAAAACCAAGCACAACCAAAAGAATCAGAAGTCATATTGCTTAAAGGAAAGAAAAAAAGCCCCAGTTATAAGTCAAAACCCTTTTAAAAAGTATTTTCAGAGTGATTCTCAGCCTCCTGCTCAACAGCTGTCAGTGTTGATGAGGAAAACTGAGCAGGATGCAGAGCCAATGGTGTTGGACAGCAGCACTGAAACCCTGCTGGGGTGGGATGATGGGAGCACTGGAGAAATCCTTTCCTCAGCCACCTGCATGCCTGAAGTCTGTGGGGTTTGGAGACTAAGCCTGCATCCAGAGGGATTCCTGTGGTTTATGGCAACCTTATAAATGGTGAAACCATCAGTTTAGTGTTAGTGAGTGTAAAAAAAAAAAGAGTAAATTAAAAAAGGTGCAGATGGCTACAAAATAGGCTATAACATAAGTAGGTTTACACATTTTTTTCACCTGTGGACAGAAAGGAAACAGTGATGCTGAACCAGATGAGAGCAAACAATTACCAATGCTTGGCTGAGTTTTCCAGCAGGAGTTAAGAGAGCTTTGCTCAGAGCCGAGTGGTAACGTGATCCTCCTGCCCGTCTTTCCACTGGTTTATAAACAAGTCACAGGCCTCTCCCCATGAATCAAACACATCCTCTGAGGAGTCTATAAGTTTGGAGTTAGAGGAACAAATACTGGAAGCACAGTGAAGGGAGCTGGTACAAACCACAGGGCACTCCTTGCTCTGTCCCGTAAGTCTCGTGTTCCCACTGTAGGCCACCTCATTGAGGTTAATTTCACTTTTGGAACAATTCTCTTCCCTCTCTCTGTCCATGGGAGAATATTTAATGTCTTTCCACATGTAGTGTGGCTGGATGATCCCGTCTGAGATGGTGTACATGGGCTCTGAGCTGGGCTCGGGGACGTGGCCGTTCATCTTGGAGAAGAGCAGGCCCAGCCTCTTGAAGGATTCCTTCTTGGAGCTGGAGAGCCTCTGCACTCTGTTCCCGTTCCGGACAAAGGAGCGCTTGCTGATCCCGTTGCTTTTTGGCTTCTCTTCCACCATGTTGATCCCAGACATGGTTTTAATCAGAGCAGATACGTTGAAGTCCTTTTTTTTGTTGGCTACATTGAAAGACACGCTCTTGGCCCTGGGTTTCTCCCCAGCACCCTCCTCGTTTGTTTCGTCCTTTTGGGACACCTCTGTGCTGCTGGTAGAGTAACTTCTCCTCTGGGGCTTCCTGTTGCCCAAGAGGTCAAGAACTTCATAGCGAAAACTCGAGATGTCCTGTTTTAATTCCTGGGGCAAGAGGAGACAGGAGTTACTCCCAGCAGCCTTATCTGGCATCAAGGAATGACCACATCCCCTCGGGAGAGCTGTTCAGCTGTGCCAGTGGCTGATACAAATCACACAAGGACATCACATCCGTGTGCAGTGTCACACAGAATTGATCTGTTGGCTGTGCTGAGAACTGGGGACCTCACGAGGCTTTGGTCTCCAAAGGCTGGGGGCTGTCCCTGTTGGTCAATCCCCTCTGCCCACCCGCTGCACACCCCAAAAACTCAGATAAAAGAGTTACAGAAGAGGGAAAACTGCTGAAATATGCCAGGAATCCTGTCTAGCTGATAGGCCCAACTTTAAAATTGTTGGTGAGTGTTCTTAATATCCACCAACCCCAACCCATTCTTTGACTCTGTCTGCATTAGGATTGGGAATGTGATGTTGACTCAAATCACACATTTCATTCCTACTCTTTTCCAATGCCTTTGTCTGCAGAGGACATTGTATATTAAAATATGGGAGGTGGTCAAAGACACTCAATAACAGCTCACTCTGCCCACAAAACCCCACAGATACATTCCCAGCTCAAGTCACAATCCTATTTCCACACATTACAAATCACCTTAACAAGTTAGTGCAAACTCTGCAAGTGGCTGTTTGAATTAATAAAACAAATTATTATTGAGGAATAATAAATTACCTTGAAGTTTTCTTCAGTTAAACCTTCGTTGGTTTTGGAAGTTCTTATCATTGCAGCGACGTATCTTTTCACAAGATTTCTTATCACTTCCTGGAATAGGAAACAATCCAAGTGATTCAATTGCTAGCTCAGCCCAAACTCTGCTCTTGCTGCGTTTCCCTGAGCTCTTGCCAACAGCAGCTGTCCTGACTCTGCTGGCTAAAAATCACTCACCACTAGAAACAAAAAGCTTCCTTTTAAGCAGAGCAAACCTTGGGAAGGGATGATACAGCTTCCATCTTATGATGCTCAGTTTTTAACTAAAGGCAAAGCAGTTATTTTGTACAAGTCATGGAGAAAATAAAAAAAATCTTGGAGTGCTCTCTGCAAGCAGTTCCTAGATGTGCTCTTTAATCTCAGCTGCTGAAAGGTTTTACAATTACCAATCTCATGTGTGCACACTGCATAGCCTGATGGGCTAAATTTGGCATTTGAAGGTGGTTTATCAAGCATTTGAAACCAAGGAGGCTGTGTTAGCAATAAATAATGTGAGGAACAGCCAGGACCCCGTGGGTCAGTGGACATTCACCTCAAACCCCATCTGCAGCTGCCTGGCTGTTCCCTAAGGGCAGAAACTCCTTTAAGGGTGGCTGCACCATCCGTGGGCAGCACTGGAAGGGCCAAATCACACCCTCAGTGACTTCTCCAGGGACTGTCACTCCTCTGTGTTACCTGTCTGCTACGCTCCACGTTCTTGGTTGGATGAGCTCCCTTCTGCCCTGCTCCTGTCCCTCCCTGATGGCTTCACAGAAGCAAACTGGTTGAGCTTTGAGCTTGCCCGTTTATCTCTGCCAGCCAAAACACACCCAGGCTGTTTGTGCCTGTTGTATGCAGGGAAGAGACTGCTCCAAACCTGCCCTGCACCCCCTTCCCTTCATAAACCAGTCCGAGCAACACCAGGCTGAAGATGGTGTCTGCACCCAGGCTTGGCTGGGAGGTTTTTAAGAGATCCCAATGTCGTAGCTGTGAGCTGTGCTGTGAAGTCAGAAAGCACCATATGTCAGTTGTCAAAGGTGACTAATTATGTTAACCACCAACTTCTGATAAAAGTGCTCTTCTGAAGGCAGGAGATGTCTTAAGTAAGACAAATTACTAATGGCTTTTGGCAGTGGAGCCTAACGTACCACCTAACATTCTGGAGAGGTTTTTTTTCCCTTCCAGCATGCTGGCATAATAACATCCCACTGAATTCAAGGGCTGAAGCTGGTGTTTTTAATGAAGTTTCATCCTTTTGTAGGTTGAGTTTAATGAGTACTTGATGACAGGCAGGCTGAGAATAAACAAACCAGCAAGATTCAACAAAGGAATCATTCCTGCTTCCTGAGCTGTCCAAACAAAAGAATATCCCAACCACGGTCCGAGTTAGGGGTGCTTTGCAAAAAAAGAGCAAGAGAGGAACAGTTCAGGAGTGTAAAAATGCTGCAGAAATGGTTTTAATCAGGATGTCCTGAGAGCCTGATGGCAATGGGGATGTGACCTTGACTTCAGCAGCCACACTGATACCTGCAAGCTTTCCACAATTCCGGAGGGGCTGAAAGGCAAGGACAGATTTACTGAACCATCCACCTCCAATGAGGAAATGCTTTAATCCATGATAAGCAAAATCCTCTTAGAGGACCTACAGTTATCAAAATACATTCTGGAAGCAAGCAAGAACTGAAGCATTGGAAAATGAGAAGAAAGAAACAGCAAGTAAAAACTTTATGTGCCCAAGAGTTTACCTGGTAATGTTGGTTCTGAATCAGGTTGTCAGCGTGTCGTTCCTGGAAAGAGAAAGGCACAGGGGTGTCACTGGCTGGTCCTGTCTTTGTGGCTCCTGATGCCTCTGAACAAGTTATGATCCAGCAACCCCCTGCTGATCCCTCCCATCCCTGAAGATCCCCAACACCCCCCAGAAACGAAGCACAGGCCGGGGAGCTCCTCACCGTGAATGTTTTGAGGTTTTCGTGCCTCTTCTGTTCGCTGTCAGGGTCGTCGCCCGGGCACAGCTGGTTGTGGATCCACTTGCAGAGGTACCAGACCGACTTGGGGCTGGGGACAATGTTGAAAGGAGGGGGCAGAGTGGCTCCTTCATCAAAGTAACTCATCCAGAGCTTGGTCCGAGCAAACTTCCACTCGATATCCGCGTGGTCCTGTGGGAAGGGCAGAGACCATCAGCAGCTGCTGCTGGAGCCAGGCTGGGCAGGGGAGGTGTGAGCAACCAGGGAATTCTCCAGCTGCAGGCAGAGCAGTTGTGGTAGTTGGACGCTCCTTACATCTCCCTCGCCGGGGGTGGGCGTAAAGAAAATCGGTGTGAAATGTAGCTGGAGTGAAAAAAATACCAACCACTGAGAAATGAGAGGAGAGCAGTACCCAGCAAGGAGAATTCCACGTGCTGGAGGCCAGCTTTGTCCTTAAGAGGTTGTGCTTATTAGCTCACCAGTGCAAGGAGCAAGAAAACACATTTCTTATTTTGCTTTTTGCTAGCACTTTTATTATCACAAACCACTGTTCCTCCTGTCTAAATCCAATGAATTCTCATATTCTTCCCTGGGAAAAAGGTCTTCCATAGTGGTTTTTGATTTGTTTTTTATAGCCTCCATTATTTCTGCTCTTATAAGGAAATGACACATTTTATGTGTGCCGTATTTTACATCTTGCCTCTGCATTATCCCTACCGAAGCCAGGAGACATTTTACTCTTAGGTTGGTGGGGTTTTTTGCATTTATATTATCACCATGATGGCTTGCTGTGCCCTAGTGCTTTTCATCCCAGCAAAGTGGAGGTGGGAAGTCAACTCCATCGTTTTACAGCTGCATGGACAGACTCAGGGTCCATACAGCCCCCAGGAATGGAATGAGGAGTTCTGGAAGAGACTGACCTGGCAGACTTCAGAAGAGCTGGGTTTGGGGAGCACTCCCTGCCTTTTAGTCAATTTTTAATGGTGATGGAGCCAGCCCAGTTACACAGTGCATATTCCCTCCAACATCAGGGCAGAGGCAGCTCCCTGCAGCCAGGGATGCTGCTGAGACCCAGAACAGGTCTCGTGCTGCTTTATGCCAGTTTGAAAGTTGAACAAATGCCACTGTTTAGTACGTTCTGCAGAAATTCCGACATTAGGCAGAAGAGGGAGGGAAATAATTTGTGCAGAGCACAGCTTGCAGCAGCACACTGGGCTGGAACAGAGGATTTGTGTGGTTACCACTGCAGAGGACAGCGCCGAGCTGATGGTTGTGACATTTCAGCATTTGTGTGAACGGTGCCTGACACGAGATTAAACCAAAGCCACTGTGATTCAGGCTGAGGAACAGCACAAGGTGGGAGAAAAGGACAATGTGGGACTTTAACTTTCCAGGGAGATTCTGGCAGGTTGGAACAAGCAGCTTATTGAGCGAGGGCTGCTGGGCTGCAGCTCTCACAGGCAGGCACTCAAGTGTAGGACAGGGAGTTTAATAAAATATGGCTGAACATCAATGCCCCAAAAATTACTACACTGGCTCTCTGGCCATGCTCCAGCGCCCTGACATGGGTGAAATATGCTCACATTTTGACAGTGAGGTGCAGCTGAGCTCCATTTTGGTAATGTATTCAAATTATGTGCAGCCCTGGATTTAGAATGACTGTCTCCATGGCCCAGGAGCACATTAATCTCTGCAGATGGTCTGAAGCAGCCCAGAACATCCTTGTCCCCTGCCAGTTTATCACAGGGGCTCTCTGCAAGCCATAGGGAGACCCAGAGGTGCAGCCTGTCGTGCCCCTTTTTCCTCATACACCATCAGACCCCATAAGCAGGCAAGCTGCAGCATTGCTGTGAAGTGTCACCAGTTGATGCTGCTGGAAATGAAGTCCTGGGTAGTAAAAAAAGCATTTTGGAGCAGTAGGAATAACTGCCACCATTAAAAAACCCAACAAAAGCAACCTCCTGCTCATTTTTAGTTCGTTTATCTCTACCTGCCAGCCCACAGGGCACCTCCTTCGTGTCAGCAGCCCCCAGCTGCAGGCAGAGCTGTCTCAGCCCCTTCCAGAAGCAGGGCTGCTCCCTGCCCACACCTGAAAGCTCCCTCATGCCCATCTTTCCACCTGAGCCTTTCCAGGTCTGGGCAGCCTGAGCTGAAACAAGAGGGACAATGGGCACTGCAGGCCAGGTGAGCCCAGAGGGGCCAGGGAGAGTAAATCCTTCCCCAGAGAAGGAGCCTGAGCTGCACTTTGGATATAGAATCATTTATCATGGAAAAGCCCTCTAAGATCATCAACTCCAACCATCCCCCAACCTACCACTAACCCCTGTCCCCAGGTGCCACATCCAGACACCTTTTAAATCCCTCCAGGGGTGGGGACTGCTCCGCTGCCCTGGGCAGCTGTGCCAGTGCTGGACAGTGCTTTAGGAAAAGCAATTTTTCCTGCTATCCAAGCTAAACCTCCCCGGGTCACCCCAGGAAAAGCCCAGTGGCAGCTGCTGGTTTGAGCATCTACAGCATTTTGGAGGGGAAGAGCTGCATGAGCCCAGGGCTGAATTACACAGCCCTGCTGGGGCTGAGCAGGAGCCACAAACACCTGGCAGCACTGCCTGGGGCAGCTGCGGAGCTCGGAGCTGCAGGAGAGCGCAAAGGCTTATTTCGGATAGAGACGCATCTTTTAAATCCTTTGTCAACACAGGAGTGGGTGTGAATGTGCCACCTTCCAACCCGGCACATTCTGTGATGTTCTGTGAGAAATCCACCCCTCCCCTCAGTGAAAGTCCATCAAAGTGTCAGTGTGGGAGCAGGAGCGGTGCCTTGGCAGCAGTTTCCTGCAGCACATCGTAAAAGGGCACGTCCTGGGCAGGGGCAGCTTGGCACTGGATGTTGGATGCTGTTTGAAGAGGAAAGTAAAGCAAATCTCTGCCTTGGGGATTGCGAATTTGTTTCTGGGAAAAGAAGGAAAAGGCTTAAAAAGCTTTCCTGCACAAAGTGGTTTTTTGGTTTGGTTTGTTTTTTTGTTTTTTTGGTTTTTTTTTCTCTTTTAACTTTTTGTTCTTTCATTTTAGAATAGCTGGATGGGATAATTCATCCCTGGAAGTGTCCCAGGCCAGGCTGGGCAGGGCTTGGAGCAAGCTGGTCTCATGGAAGGTGTCCCTGCCCACGGCAGAGGGCTGGAAAAGGTGATCTCAACCCAAACATCCTGGATTCTGTCACTACATGGGCTGTCCTAGGAGCTGAGTGCTGTGAGGCTTAGCAAGACTTTTCCCTTAGGAAGTTTTGAGGCTGCTCTGAACAATCCCTGTTGGTCTGACTGTGCCTGTGGGTGAGGCTGGGGGATGCTGGCTTCACCCCACCTGTATTTCTTCTTGTGCTGTCTCAGTCAACAAATGCACTAAACCTCTCAGAAGACAGACCAGACCCTCTGTACAAAGCTCCAAGTGTCTTTTCTTCCCTTCTCTGCTCTGCTGCTGCAAATTCCCCAGGGTTTACAAACTCAGCCTGTCTCAATTATTCACCTTGACGTTCTGCAAACCTGAGCAAATCAGATGAGAGCTCCTGGCAGCAGTTTTGTGTTGGAAATATCTAGCAAAGAGACACTTCAGTTTTACTGACAATGTCTTTTTGTGCCAGGAAACCACCATTTTCTTGGTTAGAGCTCTCCATAGTGCTGTAAGTAATAAAATCCCCACACAAAGCTACAGCTCCTGGAAATCTCCTCCCTGTGCTGAGCACCAAAGAAACACTTCAGCATCTGTTCTGTACCCAGTTCAAGCCTGGAGCACCTGAGATTTACAGCCAGGACATCAGTCCTTGCACTGGCTGGGGATGTGGCCCCACCAGGTGTGCTCCAGGTTTGGGATGTTTCCCCTGGGAGTGCTGGCCCCCGGGCAGGAGACACATTTTTGGGAGCTGCCTGAGTCTGGGCAGTGAGTACAGGATCCTCCCTGTGCTGTCTCATGCAGTGTTCTTAGATGACAACTCTTTGGTAATATTTCTAATAAGCTGAAACCCCACATTCACTAGCTTTGCCAGCGTGACCTTGTTGCTTCAGGAATTTTAATCTAAGTTGGGATTCACCGTCCTGTCTTTGAGAGCTTCTGTCTCTCTCGCCCTTGTTCTTGTCACCATTTCCTTTCAAGCACTGTTCAGCGTTTCAGCTATCAAACACTCTACACTTAAGAGGGCCGAGCCCTCAAGCTCAAAGAACACATGAACTCAAAGAAACCAGCACTCGGCTTTGCTGTGAGAAAAAAAGAAACCTGTCTCACTTCCTATCACAATGTGAATGTGTCATCATGGCCACATAATCCTCTTGCAAATCTCTGCCATTTGAAGTGAGAATTAATCTCCCACAAAGATTTCCCTGTGGGATGGCTGAAGCCATTTCACTGTAGCAGTTGCAAATATTTTCTAATTCAGTCAAAGTGATGTATTCACAGATGTGCCAGATTTTAAATGATTACCTGCTACACTAATTATCCAGCATAATACAGGCATTAATCTCTGTCCTTATCTCTGTGTAGAAAATGTGTTGTTTACAGTTTCTGAGATGTTTTCTATAAAGATTTCCATCACCCTCTCCTTGCTGGGCCGTGCAGGTTGGATCATACTTTGCCAAACGACAGCAGTGAGTCCTGACCCAGCCAGCACAGACCCAGCAGGGGAAGATGCTGTCAGCTGTCTGCATGAGCTGGACACCACTGCCACAGCCTCCAGCTCCCTAAACCTCCCCATGAGGTCAGAATTCCAGCTCCCTCATGGCTGGGAAGGGGGGAATCGCTGTGAATTTCTCGTAGCACACGGGAGGTGAAGCACATCCCTTGGAAAGCCCAAATCAAGGCATGGGAGTCCCATCCCCTGGCTCTTAACAGCCCTGGGAGCCCTGGGACAGCCCCAAGGCTTGGTTGGCTCAGGGCTGAGATGGATTCTGGCAATCCTGTGGATTTTGCAGGTGTCCCTGCACTGGCCTGTGGCACTCTGAGGTTTGCTCTGCCTCAGGCTGGTGCAGAACCATGGTTCAAACCCTCAGCCTCCTGGGGCAGGGTTAGATACTGGGACAAAGTCCTTTATTGTGAGGGTGGGCAGGCCCTG
>VZUA01068968.1:0-11016 GCA_013401035.1 Horornis vulcanius
TATCAGAAGGCTGAAAAGATCAGGACAGCACTGGGGTGTCAGAGCCTTCCCCACGGGGCAAAGCTGGGGCATCTTCTCCCTGGTGGTCCCTTTGTGATGGCTTTAAGTTAAAACATGAAACATGAAGCAATAAACCTGATTAAACCACAGTGTGATTTTTGGGGTTGTCCATGCAGGATCTGGGCCTGATGCTCCTCGTGGATTCCTCCCAGCTCAGGATATTCCGTGATTCCAAATGTGACTGGCAGCAGCCCTTGTAAAACTCCAGGACTAGCACTTACCTGTGCTGCTGGATTATGGCTGGGTGACTCAGCCTCGTCCTGGGCTAAAACTGCTCCTTGCTGGGCTTTCCTTTGATCTTTGGGGTTTTTCCCTTTGGTTTGGGGGCTTTCTTCCCTTCCCACGGGTCATGAGTAAGAGCTCAGTGGTCCAAGCAATTAAATCCACACACAGGATGGAACCTGGCAGGCCAAAAGCAAGTCCCAGCACTGCTCTCTTCCACTTGGCAATTGAATGATATTTAGGGATTATTAATCAGCAGGAAGGATCCTTCTATAAAAAGCTGAACGCTTTTATTTTGCTTTTTAAAAGTTGAGGTCTGAACGCACAAGGGATTAAAAGTGATGAAAATGGAATAAAAGGAGGGTTCATATTTGCCTCTGCAACAAGTTTTTCTTCGTTTTCTCTGCTTTTCCAGATGTGAGGGGGGAAAAAAAGGGGTTTTCTGCCTTTCTGATGGATTCTTTGTTGGTCTCTGATCCCCAGGCTGGGAATCCTGTGATTCCGACCTCCTCAAAGTGCCATGGCTCACTAAATTATTAAAGCTTTCCCAATAATTTATATATATATATAATTTTAATAATTTTCCCAAGGCACAGGGAAGTCCTGCATCCCTACAGGTGGAAAGTTCAGGAACAGAGATGATGCTCCTGGTGGGCGTGGAAAACTTTGGGGAAATCTGCGCTGTTCTCTGAGGATCCAAATCTGCCCTCGGGGAGTTTTTCCAGTTTTTGCCGGCAGAACTGGCAGGTTTTATCCCGGGAAAGAAGTGGAGGAGCAGGATTTTTTGGAGACATGCTGGTCTTTCCCAAGCCCTTTTCCACTGACCTTCTTCCCGAGAGTTTTTCCTCAGCACATCCCGTGGAAATTTCATCCCGGGGACTCCGGAGCCACCTTGCTGCGGGCGCTGGGAGAAGCTGCTCTGAGGGATCTCCGGGTGGATGTTGTGGATTTGGCCCCATCTATTGGCCACAAACCTGACTCGGGGCACGGGGAGCTCCAAATCACGTTAAAATCCCGATTGTTCCTCTATGTCAGAATAAAAACCCCTCTGTTTTCCCCTTCTCCCACGATTTCCGTGGGCTTCTAGAGGCTGGAGTGGGAAGATGAGAGCAGAGATAAACAGCAGTTAAATTTAAATAGCCTTGTGAAGCTGAATAATTTATTTAATTATTTATTATTGAATAAAATATTTAATATTTTATTTCAAGTGCTTCCTCTCCTTAGCAAACAAGGCTTTGAGTCGAGGGAGTGAAACGCTGCAGGAAGGGAAATAAAAAAATGGCTTTTCTGTACATTTACAAGTGAGGAATCCACTCTGCCTGGCCTGCACTCGTTGTGGAGGGAGAGCTGTGAATTCCAGGATATTCTGAGTGTGGATAAAGCTGCCCTGGTGCTCCTGATGAGCCCAAAACCTGCGGGATTCCTGAGAAGGGCTTTGAGGCAAGCTGAGGAGCAGAAGCAGCTGGGATGGATCGGGATGCACCTGCTCCACAGGCGGCTCCATGGAGAACCAGTGCCATCTCCTGGCAAACCAGACCTTTCCCAGCTCCAGCCCCAGCCCGGGAACGACCCCAGATTTCAGGATCTTTTTGGGCAGGGAGCTCTCCAGAGGATGCAGTGACATTGTGTGACCTCACGCTCAGCCCTGCGTTGTGTTTTTCCAGGCTGTGTGCAAGTGTGGGATAAAATATTGTCCCTGGAGGAGCTGGAAATTCACCTCTTTTCCGTGTCCTTGCAGGATTAGAGGATTGTACAATGTTCTGCTGATGCCTTGGGAGGCTGAGCTGGAACAGAGACTGGGCAGAGCTGGAGAATAAAGCAGAGATTTATTGCAAGGCCTTTAAGAACACACCTTGGGCAGGACAAGAGCCTGGACAGGGCTGCACCCAAGGTGGACCCAAAATGGACACAAAATGGGCACAAAATGGACACAGAATGGTCACAGAATGAACACAAAATGGTCACAAAATGGACACAAAATGGTCACAGAATGGTCACAGAATGGACACAAAATGGTCACAAAATGGACACAAAATGGACCCAAAATGGTCACAAAATGGACACAAAATGGTCACAAAATGGACACAAAATGGACACAAAATGCAGGCCCGGTCAGGAGGTCTCACCCTTGGATCAGTTTTGCTCCATTTGCACCTTGGGGTTGAATTGTCCAATCCCAGCTCCAGGTGATGCAGTCCCACCCTTCTTGTTTTGTCCCTTCAGCCACCCCTGGTTGTGCTTTGGGGCCTGGAAACTTGTCCCAGTTGTCCTTGGTGTGCAGCAGGACAAGGATTTGTTTTGTGTCCGTGCTGTGTGCAGAGCTGAGTGAGCCTGGGGGTGAGCTCAGAGCTGCACCCTGGGCAGCACAGTCTGGAATACACGAAATTAAAGCTGAAGGTGTCACTGCCACCTCAGTTTGGGCTTCTTAGAGGGTGATAGAGCCCAGTGACATCAGCTCACTTCACCCCCACCATGAATGATCCAGGACTAATTCTAATTCCAGTCCCATTTTCCTAATCCACTGACAGTGAGGCTAAAATTTGGGATTTGAGATGTGGCTTGGGGCCATCCTGGAGTAACTCAGCTTCCAGGAAGGTGAGGATGAATAGCTGGGAACCAGAGCCCTAAAATTACTGTCCTTTGAGCAGTGGGTTCCACCCAGATGGCAATCTTTAATTTAATCACTTTAATCACTTAATTTAATCAATTTAATCAATTAATGAATGCTCTGATAACTGAAACTGTTGCAGCTGTGTGGTTCAGCTCTAGCTTGAGCCACAGAAAAGGCCAGAGCAGCTGAAACAGTTAAAGATGGGTAATTCCCATCCCCAGAATCACCTTTTCCATGGTCAGGACAGCTTTTCCTGGGAATATGGGCAGGTGTGACCAGATTCAGGAGCTCTTCAGGTCTAATTTTCCTCTTGCATTTCTCCCTGGTGTGGCCGCACCTCAAATCCTGGGGTCAGTTTTGGGCCTGTCATGACCAGAAGGACATTGAGGGGCTGGAGGTGTCCAGGGAAGGGAACAGAGCTGGGAAGGGGCTGGAGAATTCCTGAGGGAGCTGGGAAAGTGGCAGGAGAATTCCTGAGGGAGCTGGGAAGGGGCTGGAGAATCCCTGAGGGAGCTGGGAAAGGGGCTGGAGAATTCCTGAGGGAGCTGGGAAAGGGCTGGAGAATTCTTGGGGAAGTTTGGGTGGAGAATTCCTGAGGCAATTGGGCTGGAGAATTCCTGAGGGAGCTGGAATGGAGAATCCCTGAGGGAGCTGGGAACGGAGCAGGAGAATTCCTGAGGGAGCTGGGAAAGGGGATGGAGAATTCTTGAGGAAGTTTGGATGGAGAATTCCTGAGGCAATTGGGCTGGAGAATCCCTGAGGGAGCTGGAAAGGGGCTCAGCCTCCAGAAAAGGAGGCTCAGGATCTGCACAACTCCCTGAGAGGAGGGGACAGCCAGGGGAGGATTTGGGATCTGCTCCCAGGGCACAGGGACAGGAGCAGAGGGAACGGCCTCAATTGGCACCAGGAGAGGTTTAGGTTGGATATCAGGGGAAATTCTTCACAGAAAGGGTGGTCAGGCATTGGAAGAGGCTGCCCAGGGCAGTGGTGGAGTCAGCACCCCTGGAAGTGTTCAAAATCCCTGTGGGGACACGGGTTAGTGGTGAACACCGTGGGGCTGGGTTACTGCTTGGATTTTATCATCTTAGAAAGCTCCTCCAACCCTAAAAATCCCAGGGACGCTTGGGTGACGTTCACATTCCCTTCCCACCTGCTCCAGAAACGTCAAACCCACGGACAATGAGATGACTCCGTGTACTCTGAAGTCCTTCCCCTGAGGCCAGGTGCTCAGTTCCTTTCTCACATCCCTCAGGACGGCCCCTGAAGAAGCCAGGAAAGGGATTTTGGGGAGCTGGGAGCAGCCCCGTGGTCACTAGATGGCAGCGGCTGTTTGCGTTTGGCAGCTCTCGGCAGGTGAGCAGCAGCCAAGGGCCAGAAGGACGAGTTTGTGCTGGGCACTTTGGGAACAGGGACTGAAAGGTTCCCGTGCTGCTCCCCACCCTACATGAGATGTTCCTACACTTCGGTGCTCCACACCTTGTTCATCAGTGGGACTCACTGCTGCAAGAAGGAAAAAAACCCGAAAAAAAACCCCAAAAAACCCAGCCAATGATTTATTTCAATAAATAAACTGATTTACACATTTATCCTCCTTGAAAAATAGGAGATGGAAGGCAGTGATGGGAGAAGGGGGAGTGGATTTGAGGTGAAAGAGAGGAGATTTAGGTGGGATATTGGGAAGGAATTCTTCCCTGTGAGGGTGGGGAGGGGCTGGAATGGATTTCCCAGGGATTTGTGGCTGCCCCTGGATCCCTGGAATTGTCCAAGGCCAGGCTGGACAGGGTTTGGAGCACCCTGGGATGGTGGAAGGTGTCTCTGCCCATGGCAAGGTGGCACTGGATCATCTTTAGGGCCCAAACCATTCTGGGATTCCAGGATAACAACAAACAGCAAAATAACAAAATTGATTAACATTGTGACAAAGTGAGAAAAATTCTCATTCCAGGGCAGACAGGGACCCATTGCTGCTGTGTGAGTGTTCTCCCACGAGATCATTCCTGAGGAGAAGCCTTAATTGGGCTTAATTTGTGACAGCAATTAAGGGAGGCAATCGACTGCTCTGGTCAATTATGGTTGACCCAATGTTTGCACTCTCACCACGTGTATTTATCTCCTGATAAAGATTTAAAATTTTGTCAGACTCCAAAGAGTAGCTGGAAAAAATCTCCAACAGATCAAAGCTGTCATGGTGGTTGGGACTGTAACCTACTCCAATAACAATGAACTTTTTTTTTTTTTTTCCAAAATTAAATGGCTAAAATCTGGGGTTTTCCACAGTTATGGGTCGTTCCTCCCATTTTTTTTTTTCCTGAAAAACCTGAGACAAAGTTTTAAAAATTCATCAGACTCCAAAGAGTAGTTGGAAAAAAAATCTCCAACAGAGCAAGGCTGTCATGGTGGTTGGGACTATAACCTACTCCAATAACAATGAATAAATTTTTTTTCCCCAAATTAAATGGCTAAAATATTATTATATTAATGTGATTTGCAATGGTTGCATTTTCCTGCCCAAATCTCCAAGAAGCAAAAAAAAAAGGAAAATTATTTAAAGAAAATTACAAAAGATCGGCTGTTTTGGTTGTGTTGATTTTCTTAATTGTTGATTTTTTTTTCAGCAGCTGGAGGAATTTTATTGCATTTTTTTGGGGGATGGTCTGATCCACAAGATTTTAACAGAAGCTGAGGCTGGATCTCTCTGGGGGGTGCACACCAGAGGAGCACAGGACAGCACGTGCTCATCTGGGAGGTGGATTTTCAATTTTGACTGCAATATCCAATAATAATCTGCATTATTATTAGATAGTCAATGAATGTTCATGTATTGAGTGCAGGGGGAAGAAAAAATATCTTTATTTGCAAGCTCCCCTCTATTAAATCTGTGCTTTTGGTACTTTTGATCAAGTGCCATCACTTTGGGGTCACAGAGCAGCCTCACAGGGACCAGATCTGAGCTTGGGCATCCTCAAGGATGAAAAGCCCAACCCAGAGACCCCAAGCCACGCTGGAGCTGTCCTTAAACTTCTCCAAGACATAGTCTGGAATTATTTGATTTATCAAAGAGTAAAACTGCTTTCTCACTGCTTCTGGGGTTTGTTCTTTTATTCTTAGCACCCCGTGCTGTCTTGTGGCAGTGAGTTGCTGGGTTTAATCATCAGCCATCTGTAGAGAAGTGGCTCCTCTGACCCGTTTTAATTTCGTCCCTTTCAATTCCATCGGGCTGGATCATGAGTCAGAACAAATTGCAGCTTCTCGACTGATTCCTCTGCTGATCATTTTGTCTGCAGCTCTTACTCACCACCTCTCAGCAGTGAACCCCTGATATTTTTAACCTGCTCCTCTTTTCTGTCTCAATTTCTCTCCCTTTTCTGTTTTGACAGAGGCTGAGTGGAGCTGAACAGTTCCACCTTCAGCCACTCTCACCAGGTACCCCCAGCATTATTCCCATTTTCTCCCTAGATGTATTCTGACTCCATTTCTCTATTTTTGGGGGGATCATCCCTTCACAGGGAGCTGTCCATCAAGGACACAGCTTTTTTTGGAGCAGAAATCCTGCGTGCTGCCCACCAACCTGGGTTCTTCAAAGGCAGCATCACCTGCTCCCTGTGCTTGGTGACATCAGCCAGTCTCATTAGCACAGGGATAATTAAACACCAATTAGCTTAAACCATCACTGTTATTTTTACTTTTTTTACCACTTTGCTCCCACATCCATCACCTATTTTTTAACCAAATCTGACCTGGATGATTCCTTCTTCCTCCACTTTAACAAAAACTGGCATTTTCCCCTTGTCCACCTTTTCTTTTCCCTGCTCTTCCCATCGCTTCATCTCTCCATTTCTCTCAGCAGAATTCTGGGGTCTCTTGATAGTTTTGCTTTATTTTTTTTTTTATTATTAATCTGGACAGTTGCTGGTTTCTCCACGAGCCACGATCACCCTGAAGCCTGGGAAATCCATCCCATAATCACAGTCCATGGTATCACTTCAGTCTGAAGGAGGTGAGAAGCCACTTGTATATCCAAGCTGACACAGAAACCTTGGAAATTATTGAAATTTGGTTTTTTTGCACTTTGTTGGATGTTTTTCTTTTCCCAGGGAGATGTGGTTTGTGTCTTTTTGTGGATATCATTGGTGTTAAGGCTGAGAAAATTGGGAATGCTCAGCCTGGAGAAGAAAAGCTTTGGGGTGCCCTAACTGTGGCCTTCCAAGACCTGCAGGGAGGTGACAGGAAAGATGGAGAGGGAAAATTTCTGAGGGTCTGGAGTGACAGGGCAAGGGGAATGGCTTCAAAATGGAAGAGAGTAGATTTAGATGGGATATTAGGTGGGATTTTAAGGAGGAATTCTTTACTCTGAAGGTGCTGGGGCCCCGGCACAGGGTGCCCAGAGAAGCTGGGGCTGCTCTGGATCCCTGGAAGTGTCCAAGGCCAGGCTGGGCAGGGCTTGGAGCACCCTGGGACAGTGGGAGGTGCCCCAAGAGCCCTGAGAAGGGTTGTCAGGTAAACCCCAAAAACCTGAGGTCAAGGCCAGCTCCAAAGTTGTGCTGTGGTGGTTGAAGGTGCAAAGCTCCTGAGAGCTCATCCTAAAAATTCCCTGTCCCTGGGACTTCCAGGGTTTGCCACGTCCAAAGGTGCAGGGAGTGGCACCTTGGCAGTGCTGGGTTGAGGTTTCAGGGGTAAGGTTTGGACTTGGTGATCTCAGAGGTTTTCCCCAGCTCCTGTGATTCTGGGAAGTGTCAGGCAGCCCCTGGATGGGGACATGTGACAAAAGGCAGCTGGACAAGGTGGCTTTTTGTCCTCTCCCACCAGCAGCTCCCTCACACCTTCCCTTAACTGGTCACACTGAGCTGGACTTGTCCCAGTGGCCTCACTCTTCAGCTCTTCAGAACAGCTTCAAGGAGTCTTTAAAATTGATAATTTCTTCCAAAAATAATAATAAAAAAAAATCAGAAAATTTGCATTGTTTATGACCAAGCTTGCCAACCCCACCTGAAAATACCCATCAGTCTCTCCATTTTTATGCACTGCTTCCCCAAATATCTGTATCTCCCAATTAAGTTACCAAATACTTCAATATTTGATGGTATTTTGGGGTTTATTCACAGCACAACAGCTCCTGGAGTTGTGCTGTTTTGTGCAAGTGTGCATCAAGCTCCACGGTGGGCAGAACATTTCAGAAACCACCTTCCCCACCTATTTTTAAAAGTGAAGAAACTGGAAAGTAACTCCTGACTCCACGTGTATTTGATTCCTTCAAATCTCAGGAGTTCTGGGAGAAGGAGGCAGAGGCAGAAGGAGCTGAGTGCTGATGTCTGGGGTGCAGATTTCTGGATGTCTTCCAAATTTGCAGGGTCAGACTTGTGCAGCTCCAGCTGCCAGGAGCCCACTGAGAAGGAAAGAAGGTGAGGACAGCACGAGGAGAGGATGGGGAAACATCTCAGGGAGATGAATTCCATCCAGGAACCACCTGCAGGGATTTCCCAGCAGCTGAAGATCCAATTCCACTTCAAGCTCAGGGGTGGGAGCACAGCAATCCCTTTTTCTGCAGAAATGGGCCAAACCCTCCCAGGAGAGCCAGGAGTTCTGAAATATCCCCAGCACCGAGCAGCCCCTTCCTGCCACGGCGCTGTGGCCACAAAGTTCCTGTCCACGGATTCCTGGGGAGTTCTGCAGGAGCTTAACCAGTGCCTAAAAGGAGAAATAACCTTTTTAATGGGTCCCACTGCAGCTCCAGGATTTAACACTTGCCTTGGTAAATAAAGGCATTTTAGACTCTGGACCAGCTCCTGCCTGGTGTGACACCAGCAGGGCAATGGCACGTGGGTGACCCAGTGCCCTGTGAAGACCCAAGCACCTTTTTCTACCTGCAGAGAAAGATTATAATCTTTTTTTTCTCTTAAAAAAAATTTTAAAAAATCACAGCTGCCAATGGGGCCAAGCCCTGCAGATTTTACTCCCTCCTTACTCCACGGAGCCAACAGGATTTCTGGGCAGGAACAAAGCCAAGTAGGGGCTGTTCAGAGGCAAAGTTCATCAAGCCCTGTGATTTCCTTGCCTTTTCCCATGAAGAAAAAAACACAGCTCCAGCATAGCCCAGCTCCTCTGCAGGCTGCAGCCAAATCCAACCCACATTAAGGGAGTTGCTCCACATTCATATTGAAAAGGGGGCGCTTGCCAACCTCGGCGTGCCTTAAACTCCTTGTTCTGAACTCCTTGAGCAGTGGCCTGGGGAAAGGATTGTGTGCAGGAATATGTTCGTGCAGTGCCTGGCACTGGGGGTTCTGGCTCATGACTGGGATTTGTAAGCAGCTCCTGCAAGGCTTGTGAAGCATTTGAAGTCTGGTTTCCTTGGGAAACTTGGTTTTAGCTGATTATGTCGAGAGCGTCTCCATCCGCTCGTTTCCTCCCCTCCAACTCCTGAACCCCTCGGCCAATCCCAGCCCACGCTGGCAGGAAGATAAAAGTTTCGGGGAGATTAAGTTGTATGAAAATAAGGGCACAGGTAGGGGAGGGGAATAACAACAACAACAAAAAAAAATCCTTATTGCTGTGTTTGCCTCCTTTCCCCCGGGAGAAAAGGGAGCTCAGCCCTTATCAGAGAGCCCGCAGAGGAAGGGGGAAGGTGCACCGAGCATCATTAGCACCCTTTCCCACTGAATTTCTCGCTGCTAAAGCCACGTTGCTTCATGCCCAGGGCTTGGAAACAGCTTTTAAAAGCAGTGGGAAGAATGGGAGGATGTGGGCTTGAGTTTGGTGCTGTAAACACGAGCTTGAGAGAAAAACAGAGAGATGCGGGCCCAGCTTTTGCTTCTGAATGCTCCAAATTCCGTGGCAAAATTCCCTCAGTGGAATCAGAGGATCACAGGATGGTTTGGGTTGGAAAGGACCTTGAAGATGATCTGGTTCCAACCCTCCTGCCATGGGCAGGGACACCTCCCACCATCCCAGGCTGCTCCAAGCCCTGTCCAGCCTGGCCTTGGACACTTCCAGGGATCCAGGGGCAGCCCTGGCTTCTCTGGGCACCCTGTGCCAGGGCCTCACCACCCTCACAGCCAAAATTCTCTCCCTAATATCGAACCTAAACCTTCTTTCAGCTTCAATTCACTCCCCCATAGGAATGAACAGCATCAAATCCATCAATATCCCTGCCTGGGAGCTCAGCCCTTCCCCAAATCACCCCACGGACGTGGCAGACCCAGGCACGAACCTCCCCCGCTCCTTACACCGGAGCAAAGTTCCTAATTCGTGGCATTTTGCCCCATTTCAATCCCCGGATTGGGATGCTGGGCCAGAAACCATCTGCAGGTGTCACTCCTGCTCACGAAGTGCAGGCACCGGCAGGGAGCCGGGGACAGGTGGCCACCCGGCAACTGCAT
The DNA here is from genome assembly GCA_013401035.1 of Horornis vulcanius. Lineage (NCBI taxonomy): Eukaryota > Metazoa > Chordata > Aves > Passeriformes > Scotocercidae > Horornis > Horornis vulcanius. Next base: position 10,267 of record VZUA01068968.1, read on the forward strand.
GAAGACATCATAACTTTGACTAATTTGTAAACAGGCTGAAAGAACATCCACCCTCCCTGGAAGGGGGAGAAGTGGCTCTTTAAACCCTGGGGATATGACCTCTTGTCCTCTCTGTTTATAAGAGGGAGGGGAAGGAGAGGGGGGAAAGGGAAAGAAAAAAAAAAAAGGAGGGAGAAAGGGAGAGAAAGTCAGACTTGTTGCCGTGTTAAAACCTGCCCCCCACCATCAGCTTTTGTGATGAAAATGGTGAGGGACACTCTCCAGCTCCTGCTTCTCGCTCTTTGTCATTCAGGCTTTGCAAGGGAGAGCTCCTTTCTGTTTATTTATCAACTGGGAGCCCTTGTCAACACCTCACTTGACTGAGGTTTTAGCACCTTGGTGGGGTTTTGTGGTTTTTGTTGTTTTTTTTTTAACTGCCTCAGCCAAATCTTTCTGGTCTTTTCCTCCCCTGGGTGCAGGCAGATCTTCCCCTAATTTTGCAAGGACTCTTTTTTTTTATTCTCTCTCTTGGCATGAGATTCTCCTGCAGCAAAGCACCAGGCAATGCCCTTGGCAGTGAATTTTGGGGTGCAAGGGAGAGATTCCATTACTCGTTATTTATTTCATTATTCATTATTTCTTACCTCACCTTTTCCCACCTCTGGCCCTCTCCAAGCTCCCCTTTCCCATCCTGTACCTGCACCACACCACCACAACTTTGCCACTGGGACATTTCCCATTAAGCTGTTTTAAAACAAACCTAATGCCAAA
>VZUA01068970.1:0-41542 GCA_013401035.1 Horornis vulcanius
GATCAACAGAGAACACCCCTGAGCACACAACTCTAGGAAGTTTGAAGCACAGGATTTTATGCTTTTTATATGCTCCTAGTCTCAATCAAATTGTAAGCCTGTACACAATAATGAAAAGAATTTTTTTACAACCACCCATTCGAAAAATTAAAATTAAAAAGACAACCCACCTATTTTAAATGTGCTTTTTGATTCTAGAGATCCTTCCAGAAAGTAACAGCCACTAGCAAAATCCATGATGACCAACGATTAGGAGATCCAGTGAAGACACAAAATAAAGCAAAGGATGAGATTTTTAGAAAGCACTGATCCCTTCAATTCCTGATATTCTGGGGTGCCCATGTAACACTGACCACCTCTAACTTTCTTGACCAAAGCAAGCTGCACACATGCAAAATATTTAATTCTCTCTACCCAAAAATGAATCTCTAAGGAAATACCACACTGAAAATCTATTCTCAGCATTTTATGATGCTATTTTATATTCCTGCTATTTATAACACATTTTTGTTAATTTCTCTAAAACTCTCAGACTCCTGTGAACTTCAGCTATTTCCTTAACTTTCAGCTTTTAAAGGGCAATTCATGCCACTTCCACCCCCTAAAACCACATGCAACATTTTGGAAAGATGTGTAAGGAATTACATAATTTACCAGTATTTTCTCCAAGAAACATTAGGATGTTACAGAAAAGTGATCACCTTCCCTACTTTCACAAAGCACATAAACCATGTTTACTAATAAAAATAAAACAAAAGAGATCCAAAGATAAGGAAAAGATGGATTGCTTGTAGATGCTGAAGATTGCACCCTGGCTATTGCACACAACAATTAAAGCCTCAAAAGAATCCAGCTAGGGACACAGGCTGTGGTTCATGAGTCATGGGACCATTGTGCAACTCAGGTATCTGAAAAGCAACTACAGCTCAACTGAAAAAGCCATTTAACAGCCTACCCAGGGCAGAAAACACCATACTGGGTGTTTTCCTTGGAAAACCCTGTAAAACGAGTTTGGCGACACCCACTGCAGCACAACCTGAACCAATGCACAAAGTTAACCAGTTTAACAAAATTCCCTGGTGAAAAAAAGATGCTACAGTTGGTCATGGAAATCAGGCCACATTCCCAAGATGACTGAACCCAACAGAGAAAGAACTGCCCTGTCTGTACAGGTGAAGCAGAACCATGACCTGCTGCCCTGCCACCAACACCGGCCCTCAGTTAACTGGGGCAGGAGGATGTCAGCCCCAAAACTGGACCCATCAACATACCTTAATCAGCTTGCAAACAAGCTTCATTAGAAATAAATAAATGGGTAAATTAATTCAGTGATCCTAGGGACGTAATATTCTTTACCCTCCTTTCAGGAGGCATTTCAATGGCTCTTTATGCATAGTGCCATACCTCGACCACTACAACATGCTGAGCCTTCAAAAACCATTTTGTATTAAAAAATAGAATACATGACTCAGAGGGTTTTAAGACATAGATGCTTACTCAAAAAAAAAAAAATATTCCACCCTAAAATATCACCTGAACAGCAGTATATATTACAGCTTCCAGAACTGACAAAGACTCATCTGCAAAACTTTCAAGTGACAGAACTGAGACGTGTGAAATATTGGGGTTTCTGCAGAAATCAGTATTATTAAATACTCCACGGAAACTTCCTTGCTGACCAGCCCTTAAGTAATTTTAAGGCAAGGGAATGCCAAGACGATCAATTTTCACCTTTTATCTGGAAGTGTTCTCATGGAACAAAGACTCTCCCCCACAAAGGAGAATTTCCTGCTGGTCATTCCCTCTTATCTGGTTGCTGAAGACCTTGACAATACTGATTGGAGCACTCTCACTTCTCAGGGCAGCTGCACTTAAACCACACAGATACAATCACACTCCACTGCTGCCCAGCCCCTACAGGTGGAATTAAAACTCGGTCAAATTCTCATAGGCTTTAAATGATAAACTGTCAAAACTGTGGGAATGTGCACAGCGGAGGCAGCTTAAACATAATACGGTTTAACTGCATAAAGATGGGAATGCTCTAATACGATAATGTATGTTTAGGTTCTGCTAGTGAGGCAGCAATTGTCACTCTGGGCACAAAGTCTGACAGTTCAAACTGTCACCAGCACCTTCCTCATACCCCCACCTACACAGCAGTCAACAGTGAAAGACAGCCCCATGTGATTTCTGCTCAGCAGCTTTTATCAAAACCAGATTCAAGTGAAGCTAAACGATCTATTACATGGCCAGGCCAAAAGAGGCTCTTTGGGTTTGACAATATACAATTAAGTCACTTTTCATAAGCCCAAAATACCCATTTAACAGGAACGTTAACACTCAAGACTTCATCATCAATAAGCTAAAAATGTGCAGCTGAACACAGCTCATAGCCTGTACATTCAACATAACATGTCAAAATGTGAATATGTTCAGGTCATTCTTACTATGAAAAATAAATGGCCTAATCCTTCAGTCAGTGACTACTGGGAGAGGTGAACTGGTTTCAGGGCACTCTGGGAATTGAGGTCTCAAGGAAGAAGGGGAAACAAACCCTCAGTATCCGGTGGGCTTCAAGGAGGTCCTGGCCTCAGTGCCCTACACTTATTTGAACAGTCTCACAGGTATCACCAGTAAACAAAAAGCCTGTTCATTACTGTTTGCAAGAACAGGCCCCTCAAGACAATGGCCTACTGAAAGCAAACAAGAAGAAAAAAAAAAAACAGATTTAGACACTTGAGAAAACACTTCTTACACGCACTGGATAAATCCCATATAACTGGAGTTTTTGCTTTCCCTAGCAACGCTTCATGGTTCAGGACAGCCCAACATTCACCTCTGCAAGCACACCCAGCACTGAAGCCATCTTATGCCACATACTGTAGAAAACTCACCAGGAACTACTTTTCACTTGTTCTTTGCTACAGACAAATACTCTCCAGCCTTTTTTTCAAAAACAAATGCTATAAAAACTAATTATTAGGTTTTAGATTAATATTAGACTACTTAGACTTAGTTTATTAGAAGGAAACCTGAACACTTATCCAAAAAAGTGAGAGCCTAAACTTGACATAAAACTGGGCACAACAGACCACATCCTGCTCAGTTCCAATACCAGCAACAACCTTTTCACTGCTAAAACCAAAAGGTTTCTTTCCTGCTCTACAAGAATGACTTATCAACCATCAAAAATGCAGCAGAAAAGGACAAGAACTGCACTGCCCAAGGGCTGGTCCAAGACATGGACCCTTTCACTCTCTGTTCTGGAGTCCAAAGTGTGCATATTTGTACAGACACTCACTCCTGGTTGTCCTTCCTGAAGATCACTTTGCTGCAAAGGTCACAGAGCAGAAACGCTTCCTCTGTGTTTCACAGGCTGCTGATGCCACCTGGGGAAAATGCATCAAGCCAGTCACTCCCAGGGCATTAAGGAAAACCGGTTACAAGACAAAAGCCTTCCTCAAGTCTGAGGAGTGTTTACAAATGTGATGAATGCCAGTGTGTCCTAGCATGCCAGCCTGAAAATAAGTCAAGCACCTGGCCCTTAGTACAAAAGGCTGACTCACCTGTACAGCATCTATTCCACTTTGAAAAGACCCCAAGTTTAACACTCCTGGGGACACAAAGTACTTTCATGATGCTGAATTTTCCTGTCCTTCTCCCCCTCTGCACAAACAGTGCAACAAAAGTTGTGGGATGGTTTCCCAAGCCAGGGGACAAGAGAGATGAGGACAAAGATGATTTGCATACATGTGATCACTCTGATACACCTCCTGACACCAGGTCATCTCCTCTGTTCCAAAGGAGGGTGAAAAAAACCCACCAGAGAGATAAGGAGCCACTTACACTTAAATCTATGCTTCATGGAGTTCTAACTCCAGTACTGTTTCCCATCCCATCCTGGAGCTCCACAGAAAACTCATGCATGAAACTGGGCAAGTACTTTAGCATGAGACACTTTATCAACTTACTCAGGAGGAAATCCTTTCTTGTTCCTACTACACCTTCACCTTCCCTGCCCAAATCTGTTTACTTTTGAGAGTATAGCTCATTCAAGCATTTTTCCTTTTCTTGCAGATATCTGTGAGCTGGGACTCATTAAGGGTCTTCTGGCTACTACTAATGCAAACAATGTTTAAAAAAAAACAGAGAAGAGAAAATGCAGCTTGGTGACAACAGCCATGACACAAACATCGAACTTGCTTCACTGCCATTCCTATCACCTTCCAAATAGATTTTGCTTTGTATTACCTACACTTTCATTTATGTAGAGAAGAAAAACAGGCCAAACAAAACCCACCACTCTAATGAAGGACCATATTGAGCACCCTCCTCAGTAATCTTTCATACCAACTTTTCACTCACATTGGTGACAATGTTTCAAGTCCACTGTGAACCAAAATGCTGCACAAGTTTTGAAAGGACCATGAAAAGATCCAAATGAGAAGAGATCTGAAAACTCTCCCCCCACTTCAAGAAGGAAGTTGTCTCCTTCCCAACATGGCTCTTTTCAAATTGCAACACTTTCAGTAATCCACAAGTGATCCTTTTAATTTCAGGAGCAAACTTTACATAACATGAAGAGGCAGTCCCTTGCCATTTGTTTAAGCAAAATCCAAATCCAAGCTACACCGTGTGTTTGAGCAAAAGACAAATGGAGCCTCTGCAAGCTCAGGCTGTCAACTAAAACAAACATCTTAACTCCCACAGTCAGTACTGAGGAAATTGCGTGGGATCATTGGAGATCAAAGCTTTTTCTGCATGGCTGACACACACCTACACGGGCACTTTAGGCTGTAGGAATGTTACCAGGACAGCACTCTTCTGGCACAGCACTGAAGTTATCAACAAAGACACATGCAGGTACCTCATACAGATTTATATATTTATTTTTACTGGTATCAAATATGGCAACTACAAGTGCAAGGTCAAGTCTAGTCCTACAGTAGCTTATCCTATTTTAGATCTGCCCTGCAACCTCTACGACAGCACATATGGCCAGGAGCAGTACAAGGAGCTAATTCAGCTGATAACTGGTCTAAAATCCTAAAAGGCCTCACCTTCCTGAACTGATTCAGCATTCAGTGCCAAAAAAAAGGATTGGAACACCAGGATGGGACAGGCATGTGACACAGGGAACACCTGGATTTTAATTAGCTGGAGCAACCAGGGAGGTTCAAGTGGAAGTCATCACACACCTGCAGCCGGTAATTTTTATTTGTTTTCTTAACCACACTACTTTTCTTCCTGTTGCCTTTATACATAAAAGGCATCACCAATGATGTCTGATCATGTCCAAAGCATAAAAATATTTCACACCAACCTGGCCAGTAGAAAAGCTCATTTGCTGGAAGCAGAGTGTGAGGAGAGCCATAACATTTTGGGCCCAAGCAATGGAAACAGTATGACCACAGACACCTGGCAAAGGTAAATTTTGGTCAAAACACAAAATTTAAGACCTTAAGAGGTATCCCTGCACATGGCAGGGGAGTTGGGTACTAGATGACCTTAAGGTCCATTCCAACTCCTTAACACTCTATGATAAAATGAAACTTGTAAAAAAATCCAAAATTATACTGCAGAGAAAAGCTAAAGTATAACTTTCTTAACTAATGCAAATACCTTTTTCTGGAATGCCCAGCAACTACTCACGGGATTGGCACATTCTAAGTTTAACACTTGACATTAGGAGGGTTTCAAAAGGTTTTGTTTGCTGGGGAAGCAAGCTGTGCATTTGAAGTGCTGGAAAATAAGTTCTACATTCCCCTTTTAGCACATATAAAAATGTAGAGACCCTGTAAAACCATTATGATTTTTCTCATCAGTAAGATGAGGCAGCACTGCTTTAATATCACAGGAGAAATACATAGGCATAAAAAGTTTTATATCAGGAATGCTAAAGAAAAGGAAATCAATGATCCTCTTATTCATTGCATATGCTTTATATGACCAAAAAGTAATGGATTAAAATATTGTGATTATAGCATAAAACACAACCTGCAAGATGCAAAATATCATTTTATGTTGGTAATAGTACCCTACCATATATACCTACAATCACATTAAGTCTGAGTCCTTATTTTGCAATTTTCTAACTTCTGGGTGCTAAACTCTAAAACAAACTTAGAATGTAGTTTTTATGCACTATCTATACATTCCTCAATGGACTGCAAGTAACAATACTTGAATTATACTTGAAGAATCTGGAAAAAAATTCTGCAGAGATTAGGAAAGAAAAATAAACAGTTTTACTAACATAATTGCTCCAAACTTGCACAAAAAAATGCTCTCTCATCATGAAATGAAGTTGGACTGGTGTATTTATTACAATCCCTAGTCAAAAGCTGACTCAGTCAAACCAAAGACTGGCAAGTATAAGATCTGCTAGCACTCAGAAGAAGATGAGAGACAGTCATTTAAGACCTTTGAACTGATCACATTTAAAGGGGGAGATGACACAAACCTACACCTCTCCATCATCTCATTCACCTTCAGCTTCTACTGTAAATAGGCCAAGCCAAATACGAGAAGTGACTGTATTAGGACAAACTCCAAGTCTGGTGCTATCAACTTATAAACTGTTTGTGCGTGGTAAGTAAACTATTTAACAGAAAAACAACTGTCAGAAAAACTGATGTACATTTTTTAGAAGTGAAAATAAATAGTAGGGTGTTGATCCTAAAAGTAATCATCACATGCAGATTTTTACAATTTCTATGGGCTACTTGAATGAGTGAGGCTATGCTGGCACTCAAGCATGTGATAAACCAAGCCAGTCTTTTGAAACTTATTAACACAGTTCCTTCATCCACTCTCCTGTTGAACTGCTCTACATTCTGAATGGCTAGGAAATAAGAATTCTAAGTAGAAAACTGATTTTTTGTAATTAGCCATCATAAATTCAGTAAATATGGATATCAGTCCACAGTGGAAGTGTCTATCACTGATACAGAGCTGGCACTGCCCAGGGTGAAGCCTCTAGAACACATCAGAACAGCAAACATTCACTTTCCTACTTCAGCACATGTGAGATTTAACTGCCCACATCAGATCCAATCTTGTAAGAAAGGAGTCTCTGAAAGCCTTGAAAATCATTTAGGAAAGCATTCAGAAGGTAAAAAAGCAGCGCTCTTGGGCCATGCACTGGGGAACAATCCAGAGCAGGGATTCCAACCCAGCGTGCCGCAGGCACCGCAGGCTGTGCTGCATTTCCCACAGCTTCCTTCCCCTGGGCAAAGGCTCCCGTGGCAGCAGGGCAGAGCTGAGGGCAGGAACGGCATCATCCCTGCCCTACTCTGGCTGGCTGTGCTCTCAGGGACTGATCCCAAGCCTGTGCCAACGCTGGCAGTGCCAAGGACACTGCTCCAGAGCCGCAGCTCCCACGAGACTCCAGCCCAACACCTTCTCTTGGTCTGCATCAAGGAGAGACTACCAAGGTCAAGAAGCTCCAAGTCTCACTAAAGGTTGAATAAAATTGTAGGGCTGCTTCACAGACCTGAAACAGTTCAGGATATCCATATAATACGCTCAGCACACTGTTTTCATTTGCAAAGCTGCTAAAAAGTGCTTGAAAAGTTGGATTAAAAAATATTTGTGGAAAAACATCCTGCTGGTGTAATGCTCCAAGCAAATCAATGCAAGAAAATAAGAACTGTCAAAAGAAACCAGGATACAAACATGTGCCATGCAAGTGCAGCTGCCTCCTGGTACTAAACTAAGATTTCTTTTCAAGGAAGTTAATAGATGAAACAAAAAGTTACACATGGCCAAGAATGTTATTTACCCCATCCCTTCTTTCTACATTACTCTTTGTGTTATTACAAAGGCAATACTATGTGTACTAGAGAATGTTTCTGGTTATTAAATTTTATGTTTCTCTACTCAGTGGCATCACATTATATGTGGCCTTTTTCTGCAATTAACATCCAAAACACAAATTAAATATTTATGAATAAATGTCAATTATGATTATGAGAAACAATAAAAGGACCATAAATTAAATAATGCAGATAGAACAATAATATATTTTCATATGACCAAAACAATGTTTCAGTGTTACTGCTTTCTTATTCTAATTGAAAATGTAATTATGTACTCACAGGTGCCGTTATTGCATAAAATTTGGTAAACAATGCCATTTTTTCAGCATTATGATTCACTCCCAGTAAGAAAAAGCCAAGCAAGCCTGGTTGTTACTTCCAGCAGTGCAACTTTACTGGATGCTTCATAGGTCTCTCCAGCTTGAGACTGTCCAAAGTGCAGTAGGGTATTTTCACAGCTATTCCTAGACTATTTCCATCTTCTGTAATTCATTATCCACAGTACTATATTTTGTGTAGTATTACCAGCTCTCCCACATACCCAAAATATTTTCCCACTATTGTACTTTTTAACTAAGGAACTAACCCCAGGCTTGCTAAGAAATAATAAATAAATACAACATTTTTTTTAAAAAATGAAAATACTCCAATATTACACTGGCATGACCACCTTGTTGTTTTAAGGTCATTGCTTCTGCTTGCTGAGGCTGATTTTTATTTAAAAAAATAAAGGTCTGAAACAAAACATTTTTACCAAACTACCAAAAGCAGCCAAAAGTCATCAGTGACAACTTAAGGAATTGTAAATACGTGGGACACGCTGTTCACAAACCAATCAGATTTATGGTTATGTTCAGTTGTTCCTGTTACCTGGAATTAGAATTAGAAGCTCATTAAAAATTAATACATTTCAGAGAATGCAGCGGCACAGCATTATATTGATGAAAGCTTCATTAAATTTTCAATGATAGAGCTGCTTCTATATTTGTGGAGGAAGGACACAATAGAAAGAAGTTGGGACACTTCTCCTTCAAGCAACTTTGCATCTTTCTACTCTCCCTAGAAAACAAATAGATTTTTAAAACAAAATGTTGGACTAATTAGGTGTAAGAGAAAGTTGACTGCAGTCCATTACATTCAAGGAATGGTCACTTTCAGGTCAGCATTTATCTTGAACACATTTGCCAATTGTACAACTGATACTCCAGAAGAAAGAAACCAGGAGAGAGAAATCAAGTTTGAATGATCAAGCTCATATAAAATAGAGGCTCTGTATTTTATTTGAACACAATGGCACAGCCACTTTTTAGAATATTCACTTTAAAAAAAGAGTATTAGAAATGAAGCTTTACCTAGCAAACAATAAGAGATAACTTCTTGTGCAAGCAGAAATGTAAATCTATTTATCAAAGTCATGCAGTAATGCAGCTTTGTTTTTACTGCAGCAACCGAAGCCAAGAAACAGATCTGTGACAGAAAGCAAACTATAGCCAAGCCCACTATTCAACCAAATTTCTCATATTATCATTGGCAAGTCAGACAATTAAAATCTCCATATGTAACACAGGCTACATGAAAGAAGGCAGAATCAAAAACACAAAAGTGAAAATTCAAGCAGTCTGATCCCTCTTGTGGTCGTGCACCACAATATAAATTTATTATATCTCCACATTGTGCTAGCCAGCTTCCTTTGGAAAAAAGGCTTATGCAATCAGGCTGCTACTCAGCTCCTCCCCTCAATATCCATTACCTTATGTCAACTAAGGCAGGCAGTGGGGTAGAGGCCTCAATGTCACATTATTCCTCTAACAACCTGCACAGCGTATGGCCCAAGCATTACGTATTTTCCTTACAGTTAATGTGCGTGGCTTGCCAGGCACCAGGATGAGGGGTTGCTCTTTACAGTTTGTTAGGATCTCACCTCTTTCAGCCTTTTGGATAGGCAACACTCAGCTAACACACATAGGCAATGCCAGTTTATCCTCAGACCTTGTTTATTCTGCCCTGCTCAAATCCTGCTTCGACACGTTTACTGTTTCTCTCCCTCTCTCCGGTTTTCTTTGGCATGCACAGTCAGCATTAAATAACTGACCTTCTCAAAACCACCATGAGGTAGCATTATCCCCACATTACTAGATAAGGAAATTAAGCCACTATAATTAATGCTTGAAGCATGCCCAAATTTCACATTCCTGATTTGAGAGTGATTAGCATTAGTGCTCTATAGGATTTCCTCTGCTCAAAGCTCGGCTCCCGGGGAGGGCTGGAGCAACTGCACAGAGCCTGCACTTCCACAGGGGCATCCCATGGGCACAGCGGAGCCCCTACAGAAGGCTGCACTCCAGGAACTTGGCCAACTCCACCCTAGGGCAGTGTAAAACAACCCCAACACCTGGGTGCTGCTCCAGCCCAGTGAGGGAATGCAGGATCTCAGTTCCCTTCTGCACTCTTCCTTCTTCTGGCCAAAACTTTTTTATCCAGGTTTGGCTAATTTCCATTCAAGCACACACACCCACTATCCTCATCTCTGACATTCCTACACCTTCATCCTCCAAGAACTTCACATCTTCCTATGCTCATCCCTCCTTCTCTCAGCTTCTCACGTAGTCATGTCCCTTTCTTCAAGCAAGTCTCCCTTGTGCTCTTGCAGCTTCCTTTACTGCCATAGTCAGACTGGGAATCAGCCTCCCCTCTCAACCACTACACTATTCCAGTTTCCCCAGAGTCACAAGGCGTTTCCCAGTCACAGCTTCCCTGCAGAAGAGAAGGCTCCTTTCCAAAATCTATCAGCTGGCAGCAAAGGTTCCCCCACAGACTCCGTGGAATTTGGGCTCCCAAACTTCATCCTAAGAAACAAATCTCCAAGAGGCTGTTTCACTCACACATCACTGGCATCCTGCTCATGTGAAAGCAGCTGATTCTGCATACACCCCCTGTATCACCTTTCCCCAAAACCAGGCAGACAGAACAGAAATCAAGGGCTTGTTTTGCAAAATCTTATTGCAAGAGTAGAAACTAAAAAGTTCAAAGAAATGCAGCACTTCTAGACTAAGCTGAACAGACAAGTATCTCTCCAGCTCTTGAATTCCTCCAAGCCTGCTCAGCTGACTATGTTCAGCAACATCCCATCACCCTGGCATTGCCCTCAGTCCTGTTAACCTCTCTCTCCCTTTACAGAACACAATCATACTCCAAAACTAAAGACAACTTCTCATTTTTTTTCCTAAAACAAGGGATCTTGGGGATTTAAAGGCAGCCTCCCATTTCTAGTTCACAGCACATCAGTCACAAGCTTATCAAACTACACAATTGCCACTGACAGTCTTTCCTGACGCCGTCCAGGGTGTGTAAGGATTATTTTCTCAGTCTTTTAAAGACTACAGACACTACTCTCAGAACAATCTAGACTCTTGTTTACACAAGGCTATTCATATATTCACAGTAAAAATTACCTAGCCACTAGTTACACCTACATTGTTCAGCTCCTAATCACCACAAAGATTTCTTTTTTTTTTTTTTTTTTTTTAACAGATAAACACATGACACCCTCAAGTAAGACAAAGAAGTTAAACATTTGTCTGCCTGTACTTGTCTGGGACCAGAGACCTTCCTCCTTCACCCTGGCTCTGAGGGCAGCTCTTGCAATACATCTAATCCCAGTGCCAGACTTCCCTGCCCAGTTAGACCCAACACTTCCCATTCAGGCTCAGCAGTCTGAGGGTGTCAACTCTGGCCAAACCACTCCCTTGCCTTTTGCTGTCTAGGAACATCAGCCCTCCTTTGCCACCCTGACAGAGACTGTCAGTCTGGCCACACTCCTTGGAATTAATAAAAAACTGAAGAGCACAACATTCTTGGAAGCTTTCACCTCAACACTCCTTAAGAGGAAACCAACAAAACACATTTCTTCTCACTCTGTTCCATCCCATTATTTCCTAACTCTCAGCAGAGTTATAAGAGTTATAAGATACCTCTTGTCTTCTCTAAAATGTTAAAGAAGTTGTCATGCTCATGTTAAGCCCAGAATTCTGCAAATGCTTAGACATAATCTAACCTTAGTGCCAGCCATTGAGGCAGGACTGTGTGGGCACAGCAAAAATCCTTACCTCACATTTCTCAAGTCGAAGCCAAAATATTTATCAGACATGACTTCCTCATTGTTCCTTTGTGACAGAGCCATCTTGTTCTCACCGATCTGAACTTACCCACATTCCACACAAAAAAACCTGCAAGAATTTCCTTATACATTGTCTCCCCTCACACGTTATATTTGAAAACAAGAACAGTTTAATACCATTTTCAGAGCATCAAAAAATGTTTTTAGCTATGACAAAGCTTAATTTTGTCACGTATAGCAGCAGTTCCTGCTAAGATCTTTTCTCAGATCTGATCTCATCAAAATTAATTCTTGCAAAATATTTTTTTAAAAAGAGAAACCAGGTAAATGTCCTTATGAAATTCAGATCACTGTTAGGACTACTATTTGTGACTTTTATTGCAGCCAGAGTGGTTTGTGAGGAAACATCCACTGTTCCCTGCCTATCATCAAACAAAAGGGGAACCAGCAATATGAAACTGAAGCGTCCCCAGGGCAAGCTCAGCACAGTACCTGTCCCACAGTCTGTTACTTTCAGGGAATTGTTTTCCTTATTTCCTCACCAAATATGAACAGTGGAATACTCAACTCAGCTTCCAAAATGCTGACCTGGCTTTTCTTCAAACTTCACCTTCAGTTGTCCAAGGGGCAGGAACAACCAACCGAAGCCCCAAAGAGCATGCACACAAATGCAACTTCTGAGTACTGCAACAGAGCACTTCTGGATCTGCCCTGCTGTGAATTTACAGTTACCAAGACACACATGCTTTCTAAAATGACTCAGGAAGCTATTTGCTTAATTTCATAAATATTAAACCTATGCATATGGCTTATTAACATCTGACAGATAATGGAACCACACAGAAGCGAGCCCATCGTCCTTTCTCCTCTCAAACCCACAGAATTATTTGCTTTAATTAAAATGAAGTAGATGCAATTAAAAGAAAGAGAAAAGAAAAACCTGCCTGATATGAAATTGTTTAAACAGCTCTCGTGTTTGGCTTCTTTTTGAGAAGCACTTGTTTTCACCACAGAGATTTACCTCACCTGTGTCAGACCATTACCAGTCACTCCTAACAGGGTGAGCATTTACCCAACCCAGAAGGGGCCAAGCACGTTGGAAGACTCCTCAAGCTGGGCACCCAAACCCATTTCCAGGACCACAGAATCACAGAATGGTTTGGGTTGGGACCTTAAAGATCATCTGACTCCAATCCCCTGCCATGGGCAGAGACATCTTCCACTAGAACAGACTGCTCAGAGCTCCACCCAGTCTGTTCTTGAACACTTCCAGAGATGAGGCAGCCACAGCTTCTCTGGGTAACCTATGCCAGAGCCTCACCATCTTCACAGTAAAGATTTTTTTCCTAATAACTAATCTAAACCTGCTCTCTGAGTGTGAAGCCATTCCCCCCATCCTATCACTACATGCTCTTGCAAAGTCTCCAATCCAGGCTGCAGATTTAAACAGACTGAATTTTCAGTACCAAGGAAAAAGCATTTACTTTTCCATTTACTGACTGGAGAGACAGGATATAAACAACAGCTTTCCTTTTGCCAAGGTCACAAGGAGCAGAACCGTAACTTAAATTTCCAAAAAGCATTTACAGGGAATGAAGAGCTCTGTGAGCTTTGCTAAGCAGACAAGAAGTATTACCAAGCAGACATGGCAACTGATAGCTCAACAGAGAAAAGAGAAGATTTTCTAAATATGCCAGTTTTAAAACAAAAGAATTAAACTGAGGCATTAACACCACTTCATCAGAAGTATCAAGACCATGACTCAGAGCCAAATGTAAAAGCAAATATTCACTGTCAAAACTGGATGGTAGAAGGAAATAACCTCTTGGGTATTTCAGCAATGATTTAATCACCTCCCATGACTAACATGAAGAGACTTTGGAAGACTAATGGGGTGGAATAGGATCCAAAGAGCATCTAATCCCAATTAATAAAACCAGGAATAATTCCAAAAAGACAAAGAAGAAAGATGACCTAGATTTTTATTCCCTAAGAAGTCAAGAAAAAGCTTTCTTTTGGAGGGAATACATCCCACTTAACATTAAAAATAAATAAATAAATTTGCTTCTTCCTCTGAGGAAGCAGACAGACTTTGATTGTGCAATTACTTCAATCAAGCATAGTTAAAGTCTCATAGTAGATCTGACAAAATGAGTAAAAACCTCCCTGATGCGTCTCCCAGGTAACAAAGAAAGAACTAAGAATTCTCTTAGAGGTGGAAATTATTGGGAATGAAATACATTTACATAGCTTTCATTACTTATCTCCCCAAAGCAAAGTAGGCATTTTCAGGATCACACCAAGTTCCTGTTCTGGTTGAGATTTTCAAAAGGATGTAGTCCCAATTTGCTTTAATCCACCAAGATTATTCATGCTTTTCATACAAGCAAGGATTTACCAACCAGGAATCTAAGTTGAGGTGTGATGTGGTAATAACAGCAAAAAACCAAGCCTCAGAGACAAAAGAGAACACTTGCTCTCCCAGATAAGTCAACTTTTAAAGCACGCAGTTTCACAAAATGGTTAAAAAAGCTAAATTATTGTGTCATAGGAAGCTCCTTCCTTCCACCCTATTCCTACCTCATTTGTGGACACAGATTCCTACAGATGACCTTGCACCACCTCCAATGTCTGACTAACCATTCACAAGCCACTTCAACTTGCTAGCTCTGTACAAACAGCATTAACTGACAAAAAAAAAAAAAAAGCTCATTTTCTGCCAGGTTAGTAAACTAGATCAGCTCCTGCAAGGGTCTGGTAAGTATCAAAGCCTGGTGGTTCTTTTCCTTGTGCCTGCTGCCTGCTCACAACTCTCCAATCCACACTTCCATGGCTGAACCAGCACACTCACACTTGTTTGTGCTCCAAAGCCCACACACCACTGCTTTTGGCCTAAAAAATCATATATATCACAGCCAACCTTTATGTTTACAAATGACAACCTTGAATTATTGTCCTTGTATATCTTGCATTCGAGGTATTTGCTTTAGAAAAAAAGCTTGCCAAATAAAATTCAAATATTTAAGCCCCCCTAATTCCCACATGCCTAAATTAAAAGTCACAGGTCTGACAGATCTTCACTGCCTACCTCTAGTTTAGACTTCTTCACTCAAACTCACTTGGCTGAAATACAGTTTTATGTTATTTTCCACAGTCTCCAAGGTTTCCCCCCATCCTAGAAGAAAGGCATTTTCTTGAACCACACTGCAGAGAAGAATGCAGCAGGAAGCCAAGCCATCCTTTCACTTGGAAGGGGTTTAAACAAGAAGATTCCAAACTGTTTTCCAACAAGTCCAGCCCCACGCACTGGCACAAGACCCCATTCCCCTGAATTCACCAGGGATGTTCCTACTTCTACCTCCCAGGGAATTTGACAGCCACAAAACTCCAAAAGCTTCTGACATTAAAATAAACACACAAATAATGAAACCTCTGTTTCTTCATCTTTGCAGCTGTTAACATCGCAATTAGAGCTCTCCAAGGATGCACTTCCCCCCTTAATGAATCCCTGGAAACACCCTAACAGGGTGCAGGGCATATTAGAAAATCCCCACAACACAACTCGGTGAATTGATGTCTCCCCTGAGCAACACAAAGCTGGGCCAAGAGACAGTAAGCTTTTTATACTGTCTTCATTTTGAGGCCTTAATAACTAATTAAATGAGAAATAAATACATCTTCCTCTGGGAACAGGAGAAAAAGAACCCTACATTTTAGTAAGGAGCCCAGACACCTTTTCATAAGTCTCCTGAAGACAGGAAAGAGACCAGGAAAGCTTACAATAAAGCAAGTTCATCAACTACCATCTAAGATTGTGGAAGTACACGACCAAACCCAAAATCACCAAACTGGCAGCAGCTGAAATTGAGCTTCCCGGTTTTCTGTGGAGGCTACTTTGGTCCCTGAGCCCTTGACTCCCAGGGATGTCAAGCTTGGAAAAGACACTTTGCCAAGACAGCACAACAGCTGGCATGACACTGGGAAAGAAAAGGAGTTTCTTTGCTTTTGCTGGTCTGCAGACACCCACATTTCCTCTCTCTACAAGCCAGGCTGGCTCACAGGTAGCTGGAGCACCAGGACTGACTCCTAAGGAAGAGCTTCACATACCAGCTTCCTCCCTGCTCCCTATAAAAGGAAGAGGGACAAAGGTGAACCAGCAGTCTCAATTAACTACCTTTTTTACCTAACATTTTTGTGTCTCCTTGTTGGAGACCATATGGTCCAAGTTTACAGCCAAGAATAAATCTCTTTACCCACTCCTGTTTGCAGTAACAAACTTAACATTCTTTTAATGCTGGTTTGGGTGGATGCATTTCCTTTCCTCTTTATGTAAGTAAATCAGTGGGATATGCTTAACCTGCCTCCTAAAACTCAACACAGCCATGAAATCCAAGCAGGCAGAGAAAAAGATAATTCATGGTCTCAAGTGAAGCCAGGTGGATTACAACTCCATTGGCAAGCACGCACTCAGCATCTGCATGCTTAGTAAAGACTCTAGGAATTGTCTGAAAAACCAAAAATTGTCATGCATGCACTACGGATTTTGAATGTAATTCTTGAGTGAACTTCTAAAAGAAAGCAAAGCCATCAGTGCACCTTAGAAATTAAGGCATTAGAGGACTTTAATCAAGCATTGCTCCATAATTAGACACACCTTTCCCTGCACAAAAGTTTTTTTAAAGCCAAGTATCTGATGCCTTGAACCTCTGTTATACTTAAGAAAATAAACTTTAAAAGACATTCATTATTCTTGAACTAAGCATTTCCTTACTAAGTCCCATCCTAGAACAACTTTTAACTGCTAATTTATCATCCTCCCTTCCAGTGACAGGGAAGATTTATAGTGGAAAAGGTTTATTTAACATTACTCTGATGCCAAAAACACATGGTGTTACACTTTTGGCGATACTGGTCAAGAAGCAATAACCAAGGAAAACAAACTACTAAGAAATAAACCCAAAAAAACCCATTCCCACAATTGTAAGGCTTGGCAAGATTCTCTTGGAATAAACTGCAGTGGAATCCCAACCTGGAAGTTGTTTATAAAAGACCAAATGACCGATTTCATCCTCTTGTAGCCACCTGTCTATCCCTTATCTCCACTGCAGCACTGCTGTGCTTATCAGCACTCTGATCCCACTCTGCCACTAGCACATTCCAGAGCCCCAGTGCCCATGGGAGAACTGACCATGCCAAACATGCAGCATTAGGAGAAAGCCACTCTGAGATTTCTAACATAGGATCAAGTCACTGGCATGGGAAGAGATGCAAAGGATGAGGGAGGACAAGTGCTACCTGCATGCTGCTGCCAAAACCCAGCACCAGTCTGATGGCAGGGTCAAGGTCACAGTCAGAAAAGAGATGGGAGGCCAGCACAAGGACTTTCACACATAGCATCTACCTCAGATGAGATTTAAATTAATGAAGTGAGGAAGAGGAGAAGAATGAACAGCTAAACCTCCAAAGCACGGGACTTCATAGCAAGAAGAACCTTCACTGCAGCCATCTGTCAAAAACTACAGAAAAAACAGGACATGTGTTGCCCAACAAGTTCTTAGATAGGATGAGGTGTTTTTTTATGTAAGAGGTGAGAAGAAAAAAAAAAAGGTGAGAAAATAAACCATGATAAAATGAATGGCTCTTCTAATTTCATTCTAATCAAAAGGCAAGGAACATGAAAGTGGAAACAACCTGGCTGACAGAAGGTATAAAAAGACAACTCTCATAGTTCTTCAGAAGGGAAAACAGAGTCACAAAATGAATAAAACGAACTCATGGTAAAACCACAAGCTTTCTGAAACACAGATGAAACAAAGATCTGAAGCTTACCGACAAATCTGCTAAGTAAAGGCTCTTCAATATTTTGAAATTCAAGGTATTTTACACAAGTACAAATCACATCACTGGAGGTCACTTCATTAAGCGAACAGCACAGGTGACAGAATAGGAAAGGTCAGGGCTTTAGGAAAGAAACTACCAGGAGGCAGCACTGAAGGTAAAATGAAAATATTCCTTCAGAATGCCTGCAATGCAAGAAAGCGCAGCTGAAGCAGGAGCGCATTAACCCACTATTCAATGAGAGGGAAAATCTCTAACAGATGATGCCAAAGCACTTGGGGCATTTTCTGCATCAATCTCCACTCAGTAAGATGGATTAGCTGGCTAATGTAACTCATAGCACAGCAGAAGGAGCAGGAGCCCAGGCTAGAACTGGGAAACACATTACAGCAACTGCTCCAAGCCTCCCGAGCCAGCAAAGCCACGGCTCTGAATTTTCCATGCAGATTTATCGGCACCCTTCAAACAAAAAGCACCATAAAGGCAATGTGCTTCTGCAGACAGCTTAATGAGCTTCCATAAACCCATGGACGTGTAGTCCATAAACCTGTGGACTATATCCAGGGGTTACAGCATTAGGAGTACTTCAAGGTTTTCAAATCTGGTAGATGTAATATTTACCCTTTGAAAACTGACAAAAAGAAATTTTGGATCATCTCTGCTTTCTGCATTAAGTTCCAACAACTTAAAGAAGGACTAAAGCACCTGCACCTAAAGAGCAGGAGACAAGTACACAGGAAAACACAGACCACAGTCAGACTTACCATCAGATCCTGGGATGATGCCAAAATAATCTGAGAAAAAAACCTACCTCCTGCATATTTCAGATAACAGAACAGATGAGATTCAACACACAATTTCTTAGGAACAAACTGTATCAAAGGAATATGATTCCCTCCAATGACACAGTAAAAATACAGGTAGTGAAACAGCAACTACAGGCAATATTATAGTTTTGGTTTAACTGGACTTTTGACACTCTTAAACTGACAGTCATATAATCTAAACAAAAGCGGAACATACTGAAGTAGTCAGAGATGATTAGAAACCCACACCCAGAGATAAGCTATCATTACTTCAGTCACAGGGAAAATTGGTAGCAAGCCCATTCACATGGTTCTAATCTTTTCACATTCTCCACTGTTACAGAAGGTAACCAGGGGAAGAGGGGAATTCACTGCAGGCAACTTCATATTTTGTTCTGCTTCACTTGGATCTCTTATGGTCACAAGCAACAATTCCCAATATCTGCCAGACATTTTGTCCACAAACCACACATTGGAAAATATCAGGATGTTAAAGAGAATGATCTCAGCTTCAAAAACTTGGATGGAGGGTCTCAGAATCCAAAGTGACTTCAAGCAAGTGCAAAAGGCACCTGAACTAACACGTTGTTTAACAGAGTAAAAAAGTAATAATAATCATCTGTACAACATAACACAGAAAGCAAGCTTGAATTCTGTTCTACCCACAGATATGCTGAGTGGTAAAGTGCTAAAGAATCTGGAGCTTATACTCAACATAAATCAAACATATCACTGCAAAAAAAAAGAAACATACAACAAGATGCATTATCCTGCCTGGATGAAATGCAGGTACGAAAAGAGCACAAAATAATTTTGACTCTGGCTGTTGTACTAATGACTCAGATGGAACACCATGTCCAGCTGCAATAAAATGCAAGTGGAAAAAGCCTAAAAAAACACAGTGACAATAGCCCCCAAGTGTAAGAAAAAAAAAAAATCACTGAAGAGAGGGAGACTGAAGCAATGGGATTTCTTCAGAGTGAAAAACACCAAAGAGAAAACCCTCAAAATATTCCAGACATTCCTACAAAAGAAAAGTAATAAAGAATTCACAAGTGCATAAAATTCACGGGAGAGTTCTTAAATGCTTCAATCATAGCAAATAAATTTGGTCTGGAAATTAGGAGTAGCATTTTCAATTATAAGAACTGCAAAATACCAAAACAGATTGACTAAGGAAAAATCTTTGTCAGAAACTTATGTTAGCTTGTTTGCTTTGGGAGCTAATGAAACATTCCTTCCTTGTGACTGAAATAGAGTGAGTCTATGAGAACAAGTGTCAATTACCTTCTTTCATTTACAGGTGGATCATCTGAGTTTCCAGCTTCTAGATAAGTTACTATGGAAATTTATTAACCATAACTAAGGAACAGCTTCCAGCATGAAGGCTTTGTAACACTGTATGGGACCAATAATAGATGTACAACCCTGAGGGAGCTCTGGGAAGGAAAACAGAGGAAAAGTGGCACACTTGAACCACACCGAGATGGAGAGTCCTTAATTACAGCAAAAACAAACCTAGAGATCCTACTCTGCAACAGAGGTGCAAACAAGAGCTGGGGGAAGCAGCCCCTGTGCAGAAACAAGAAGCAAGACAAGAACATCAACCCCAAACACGGTGTCAGCAACTGCATCCAGTAAAGCAGAAAACACTGTTAATTATCTCAAGCGAAATTCAGCTACAAAAAAAGCCCAAAACAACTGAGAACCAAAGCAGGAGAGCAAACTGAGACATGCTGTCCTCTGCTGGAAGCGGCTCTGGAGGAGCCTGAAAGCACATCAGGACCACTCTGATCAAGTCCTTTGATCTTTGGCAAATGCAAGATCGAGGCATCATTTTACACCCGCACAACTTTGCCTAAACGGAGCTGTTGCCTTCTGAACCCCAGCTAATGCTGCTGCCCTTGCACAGACAGCACTGCTGTCACCAAAGGGACACTCCTGAGGCCACCTCTCCCACACCACCACACCTTCATGGCCAGAGGAGTGCTTTCAAGACCACAGAGAACAGGAGCAGGGAACAGAATGAAAAGTAGCACTTTTTTTCCTAAGACAATACGATAAATCTTTTCTTGTCACTGACTTCCTTCATCCTGTTAACTTACAACAATGTACCAAGGCAAGCAAAGCTCTTAGGCTGCATGTTTTCAATGTAATTCACAGGTAGTTTAAAAATATATGCATCATAGGAAAGATGACAATACAAAAAATAAAAAATATAGAAAGGGCTGCTACTGCAGTACTAGACTTCTATGGTGTACATCCAGAAAGAATTTAGAGTACAGCCTTTTAACCTTTAAAGTAAAGATGGTCTCCAGATCTGAAAGTGAATGAGTTCAGGCTATTTGTGACTTAAATCAGCAAGAGCCAGTGCTGGGTACTGTATAAGGGTTGAGTTTTGGGAGAAAAGGAAAAAAACTAATGACCGTTCTTGGAGAAAAAAAAAAAAATAGGAAAAAAAAAAAAAACACGAAAGAGTTAAGACCACCATCAGCACAGGTTCACAAGAGGATTTTCCAGCATTTAAACCAGCACAAAACCTGCAGCAACTCACTCTTCGTTCAGCACAATGAACACACTATACAACACAGAATTAACACAGAATACAACAAAACACCTTTTTCTTTACTACTCGAGCACAGTTTTAAACAAGAAATGTTTAACTCCATGGGAAATGTATTTTCCCCGCGTTTCCCGCTTCGCACCCCGAAGCGTGGCAGCCCTGCAGGACAGGAGCGTGTCCCGAGCTCACGCCGTGTCCCGTGGGTTCCTCCCCGCTTCTCCCCGGGAATTTCACTGCAGGGAAGGCACCGAGGGCAGCGCGTCAAACCCACACCGGACTCAGCCCGGGCTGACACGGACCCTCCGGGAAAGGAAAAGGCGGCACGGAGCCGCCTCGCAAACGCCTCTCGGGTCTGGAGGAGCCGGTGTCGCCGCCACCCCCGAACCGGCCGGAGGAGCGACCCCTTCCCCAGGCCCCGCCGGCCGGTGGCCCGCACAGCACCCGGGGCTCCGGACCGCGCCCGCTCCCCCCGGGGCCCGGCGCCACTCACAGCGTGTGCCCGCAGAGGTTCACCATCAGCTTCAGGGAGGGGTTGCGGTACTTGGTGGTCTTGCACCGCGGGCAGCCCAGGTCGTCCATGGCCGCCTCCCGCTCCCCTCCCTCCTCCCGCCGCGCCTTCCGCCTTCCGGTGCCGCCGCCAAACGGCCCCGCCGCCGCCCAGCGCCGCCCCGCGCGTTCCGCACGCGTCCCGGCCCCGACACCGCCCGCCCGAGCGGGAACGAGCCCGGCGGCAGCGCCTGCCCGGCGGCGGGGCCGGGGGGCTGTCCGGACCCCAGAGCTCCGGTTATAACAGGGGGAGACGGGGGACACTTGCCCATGACTAACCAACAGGAACTACAGAATCAATTACTTCGGGAAAGACCACCGTGTCAACCAGACCATAGCACTAAGTGCCACGTCCAGTCTATCCTTAAATGCCTCTAGGGATGGTAACACTACCGCCTCTGTGGACAGCCCACTCTAATGTTTATTCACCCTTTCCGCGGAGAAATTCCTCCTAATGTCCAACCTAAACTTCCACTAGCGCAGCTTAAGACTCTGTCCTCTCATCCTGTCGCTGGTAGCCCGGGAGCAGAGCCCGACCCCCATCTGGCTACAGGCTCCTTCAGGGAGTTGCAGACGGTGATAAAATCACCTTTATTTATAAGTCTCCTTTACTCCAGGCGAAACACTCCCAGCTCCCTCAACCGCTCCCCATAGGACTAGTGTTCCAGACCCTTCCCCAGCTCCGCTACCGTTCTCTGGACTCGCTCCAGCACTTCAATGACTTTCTCGAAGTGAGAGGCCCAGAAGTGGACACAGCAAAACTCCCTGACCCCCAGTAACGACAGCACCCGGAGTGTTTTAACCCTTCCCCTTCCAGTGAAAGCCGCAGGTGACGGAGCCGCCGCTTCCCGGGGGCTCCAGGTGGAAATGGGAGGGAGGGGGGAGCGGAGAGAGGAGCGCGGCCGCTTGATTGACGGTTGCCATGGAGACGGCGTAGCCCCGCCCGCCCGGCGCGGCGCAGCCAATGGGCGAGCGCGGCCGGGGCAGCGGTGGGCGGGGCCACATAGTCTTGCGGCGGGTGCGGGAGTCGCGGTGGGGGGAGCGGCGGAGCGCGGCCGGGATACAGCAGCGATCCCGGATGGTCACTGCGGGGCCGGGGGAAACCTGATCGGCTAGAGCAGGAGGAGGAGAGAGATAGGAAGGGGGGAGAGGAGGAGAAGGCAGAGAGGGGTGAGGGGAGAGGGAGTGGGGCGGGGAGGGCAGTGNAAGTTGAAATGGAAAGAAAAAAAAGAAAAAGAAAAAAAAAAGGAAAACAAACCGAAACATGTCTTCTGCCTCCCCCGCCACGGACGACATCGTGATCGCGGTAGAGATCAAGGAGGAAAATGTGATGGAAATGCTCTCCGAAGCCCCCGACGGGCCCGCGCCGCCGCCCCCTCCCGCCGCTGCCCCGTTCCCCATGGAGCATGCAGGCTCCGCCGCCGGCGGCGAGGAGGGAGCCGCGGAACAGGTACTGCTCCATACGGAACTCCTGGCCAGGAATCACCACGCTGCCTCCTCTCCCTCCTCTTCGTCTTCCTCCTCCTCCTCCTCGCAGACCCCCCTGGCTTTCTCGCCGGACCACGTCGCCTGCGTGTGCGAGGCGCTGCAGCAAGGTGGGAACCTGGACCGCCTGGCCAGGTTCCTGTGGTCTTTGCCCCCGAGCGATCTGCTACGTGGCAACGAGAGCCTGATGAAAGCCCGGGCGCTGGTGGCTTTTCACCAGGGCATCTACGCCGAGCTCTACAGCATCCTGGAGAGCCACAACTTCGACTCCTCCAACCACCCGCTGCTGCAGGAGCTCTGGTACAAGGCTCGCTACACCGAGGCGGAGCGAGCCCGGGGCAGACCCTTGGGGGCGGTGGACAAGTACAGGTTGCGGAGGAAATACCCCCTGCCCAGGACCATCTGGGACGGCGAGGAGACGGTCTACTGCTTCAAGGAGAAGTCCCGCAACGCGCTCAAGGAACTCTACAAACAGAACCGATACCCCTCGCCCGCCGAGAAGCGCAACCTGGCCAAGATCACCGGGCTGTCCCTCACGCAGGTCAGCAACTGGTTCAAGAACCGCAGGCAGCGGGACCGCAACCCTTCCGAGACCCAGTCCAAAAGGTGAGGGAAAACTTTTCCTCCCCGCCCCCTCTCCCGCCTGCCTTTCCCTCTCCCGGCTCTTTCTTCCCTTGCAAACATGGCGCTTACCTTCGGTGCGCCTCGTCCTCCCCTCCTTCCTCCTCCCCGCTCCCTCGTTCCCAACACACCCACCCGGCCCGGGCGTGCGAGGCGGTGCGGGGAAACTTCCCGGACCCGCCGCCCCGCGCTCCCGGGGGAGCTCCCGGCACGGGGGAGCCGCGGGGCGGACTCCCGGGAGGGGACGGGACGGGGGTGTTTGTTCCCCCCGCTCCTTGTTTTTATTCAATTGTCGCGCCTGACAGAGTTAATCATTGACGGCCGGAGGACGCGCGGGGTCCCGGCGCTCCCTCTGTTTTGAAACCTGACTCGGGAGCGGGCCGGGCTCGGGTTTCAGCGGGGGAGCGGGGCCGGTTCCCGGGGCTCCCGGCCGCGCCGCGGGGCGGGAGAG
This sequence comes from Horornis vulcanius, assembly GCA_013401035.1. Taxonomy (NCBI): domain Eukaryota; kingdom Metazoa; phylum Chordata; class Aves; order Passeriformes; family Scotocercidae; genus Horornis; species Horornis vulcanius. The sequence goes on from VZUA01068970.1 coordinate 24,251, forward strand.
CGGCCCCGGCCCCGCTCCGCCCGCGGCTCGGGCTCGGCTCCCCCCGCCCCGCGGCGGGGGCGCGGGNAGAGAAGGAGGGAAAGCGGCCGGCGGAGGGGGCCCCAAGGCATTTCTCAACCAAGGGCGCGATTGTGCCGCCGCGGCCCCTCTCCGCGGGACACATCAAAGGGCGAGGGGGAGGGAGGGGAGAGGGACCGAAAAATGCAGCCGAGGGCGGACCAGTCAGCGAAAAAACCCGGCGCAGCCCCGGGCGGAGGCACAAAGGCCGCCCCCCCCATCCCTCCGTCCCTCCCCCCGGCCGCTGGGCACGGCCGGAGGTGCCTCCGCCGGCACCGGGGGCAGCACGGGCCGGGGTCTCCCCCTTCCTTCGGACGGGGGCGACAGACTGAGCCCGGAGGGTCCGGCGGCACTTCCCGGCCTTGCCTCACGTCCCAGCGCTTTGCCAAATGGCCGCGGCCGGTCTCACACGTGTGGACACCCCGGGCCGGCGGAGGGGGGCCCAGGCAGCCTCCTTCGGTCGCCGAGGTGAAGGAATTTATTTACAACTCCATAACCCAGTCTGTAAAGTTTCTCCTTTGGCGAGTGTTTGGTTTGATGTGTTCTATTCTAAGAAACCTCCTCCCTTGGCTTGAATGTTCGTTTAAAGTGCCTTGTAAAGGCAAAACACAGAAAAAAAGTTGTTCGTGGAAACTCTCCCATACTTGTGTTAAAGCAAGAAGTCCCCCTGGGTGCAGAGATCCTGGCACACCGTGGTAATGCAATGTCATCTCTCCTTCTTTTCCCATAGCGAGTCAGATGGCAATCCTAGCACAGAAGATGAATCCAGTAAGGGGCGTGAGGATTTATCTCCCCATCCACTCTCCAGCTCGTCTGATGGTGTTACCAGCCTCAGCCTTCCTGGCCACATGGAGCCTGTCTACATGCAGCAGCTTGGAAACACTAAAATAGCTTTGAGCTCGTCTGGTGTCTTGTTGAATGGGAACCTCATGCCTGCCAGTACCTCTCCTGTCTTCCTCAATGGTAGCTCATTTCTTCAGGGACCCAACAGTGTCATACTCAATGGACTCAGCGTGGGCACTTCGCAGACTGTTACCTTAAATTCACCCAAAACCGCGTCGAGTGTTGTGAGCAACGGGGTGTCCATCACTGACATACTGTCATCATCATCGTCAGAAGATGTTAAAGACTTCAAACTCCTTCAGGCTTCGGTCCCCAATGCCACAGCAGCCTTCAGCCCTAGCAACATCCCGGTCACTTTCCCAGGATTGATACCGAGCTCAGAGGTGAAAAGGGAAGGCGTAGAAACTGCTGCTTCCCAGGATGGAGGCTCCGTAGTTACTTTTACTGCTCCTGTCCAAATAAACCAGTACGGCATTGTCCAGATCCCTAATTCAGGAACAAATGGCCAGCTGCTGAATGGAAGCATTGGTTTTTCTTCTCTGCAGCTGCCTCCAGTTTCTGTGGCAGCTTCACAAGGTAAAAGCTTTGCCTCTTGCAGTAAGAGGTATGAGAAACAGTTGGAATCAGGCACACTTAGCATTTTAGAAGGTGTGGTCCTTTTCTTCCAAGGTATCAACAGCCATGTATCTCAGCCATGGCCACACACAGAACATCAAATAATACCGTTTGCCTCCCTTTATAGTGGGTTATGCTCGTGGGCAGACTGTTAGATGAGGCTGAGCTCCTCTGTTAAGAGCATGGAAGGAGGTCTGGTAATTTACACCCCTTTCATCTCATGCTGTTAACAGAAGTCTGTGATACGAGTCTTCACAAATATCTGTAAATTTTACATGTTTCAGTAATTCAAAATATTCCCCATTTGCTGCTGAATTCTTTTAATGAGAATGTTCATAAAAATGAAAATTATGGCAGCTGGAAATTGTTACCGTTGTTGTTCTTGTGGTGGTTGTTTTGGTTTTTTGTTTTCTTAACGAAGGCATTGCACAAAAATACATTTTGAATTACTGTAGACACAACAAGACCAAGCAGTTGCTTGTGCATTTTCTGTTCCATAATTAAGAAAGATTAAACTTGAGGGAAACAATAGAAGTAAGCACCAGCTCGTAGATATAAAATGTGAGGCTCTTTGGATAAAACTGCCCTCAGTCCAAGGGAAATATGTCATCACAGGTTCATGTGCCAAGTGTGCAGGCTCCTCCCCAAGTTTACTTTAGAGTTGGTCTTAATACACCGTAGTCTGAGTCTTGCAGCTGGCCAGGAAGAATCCCAGGGAGCACAAACTTAGTTCTGGATCCCTTTTTTGAAGCAGGTCAGTTAAAAAGCAAAGTTGAACATCTTCGGTACTCATTGGCCACTTTATCTTTGGTTATGAAAATGATTAAATTGGAATGATTCTCTCTGGTTTCAGGAGCTGTGAATACAGTAATGAAAGTCAAATTGTGCTTGTGTGCTTCTTTGAATTTAATGTGTATAGGGTGTGAATTGTTCTTGCTGAAGCACAGGGAAGAACACTGGAGGTGTGCAACTACATTTCAAATGGGTGCACAATTACAAGGTCCTAAAATGTGGCACTAACAGGCACTGGAAGTTACTGGCACATAGTTTAACCAAGATTAGAGAGAGAAGACATTTAGTTTGAATGCCACCTGTAATTACTAAAGCTAGTTAATCCACATGCTCCAAGGCATAAACTAACAGCTAGCAAAGGTGAGAAAGAAAGTTCTGTCCTTTTAAGTATTGTAGGACTATTGTGTTTGATAGTCCTAAGATTCAGAATAAGCTCTTCTCGGACCATTTTCTCCATTGTTAAAAATACTGACTGCCCACAGAGAAAAGTTCTGGTTTTCTTGGATGGATAGCTGGCTGCCTATTCCAGTGAAGCATGCTGCAGGCTATTTCAAGTAAGCCAGTAAATAATACTGACAGGTAACTTCAAGTTACCTGGCTTTATTATTCTAGTTTACCCGTATGCATAACATCTTCCAAAAAATCATCATAGATTAACTGAAATTAATAGGGAACTGAAACAGTCCCCATGTGACAAATTCAAAGTCGGTGCTGTTCTAAAATATTCAGCTGTGTCCAACTGTAGTCTCTTAAACTGCTTATGAGAAAGAGAGGTGTTCCAAGTGGGACTCAGCCCCAAGAGCCAGTATTTCTTATTTTAGGAATTACCCTTATGACAACTGACATGGCACATCCAGTGAAAACAACTTCAGGTCATCTCTGGCCACCTCCTCTTACTTTGGCTCACTGCATCATCACACGAGCAGAACTATGGCTTTCAGCAAGGGCAGGCAGTGCTGGGTGACTTTTCACAGCATGATGGATGTGGTAGGATTAGGATTTTAGAAAAACATGATAAAGCAAGGTGAAAGGGAATAGAGCTGAGTGCTCGAGGATTAGCCAGTTAGACCGATGGAAATTACCGGTTTTTCGTGTTTTCTGTGTGGGTTGGCTCGGGCAGGTTCTGCCCAGCAGTCGTGGATTTCATGTGACGTGTCTCCAGTTCCCACACACAAGCTGTAGTCTGTCACTGAACTATCTTTAATAGCTTTTCATGCTTCTATTCTTAGATAGAAGTTGAGTGGTGGCAACTAGTGAAGGCCAAAGCACATTCATTTTAGTCACATGGCTGGGGACTGTTTGCCCCTTAATGAGAGTCTGAAAGATACCTAATCTAATATACCAGAAACTTTTTTTTTTTAACTTTCTAGAAGCAACTTATATTAACAGCATTGATTTCTTTACACCAAGTTTTCTCTCACCTGCTACAAAAATTGCTTTTCAGTGTTGCATGAAATATTAGTATATTTGTATACTGCAAAGGTAAAAAAGACCAGGACTGCATAATTCCCTGCCACCTGTAATCTCTGTTTTCTTTTCTTTTGCTTCTCTTTCCCTAGGTAATGTTTCAGTAAACCCCAGCACATCTGATGGAGGAACTTTTACGACTGAATCTTCAACAGTGCAGCAAGGAAAGGTTTTCTTCAGCCCCCTTGCTCCGAGTGCAGTGGTTTATACAGTTCCCAACTCGGGCCAGGCAGTAGGATCTGTCAAGCAAGAAGGACTGGAAAGAAGCCTGGTGTTTTCTCAGTTGATGCCAGTCAGTCAGAACACACAACTGAACGTCAACATGTCTTCTGAAAATATATCCAGTGCAGGACTCCAGTCCCTGGCCTCCTCGTTAGTGAATGTAACGCCCTCACATAATTTTTCCCTCACCCCACCAACTCTTTTAAATGCTGCAGAACTGAGCTCTGGTATCTCGGAGAGCCAGTCCATGTCTTCACCCGTGACCAGTACCTCTACGGTGATATCTATCAGCAACACTAACTATGCAACCCTTCAGAACTGTCCCCTCATCACCAGTCAGGATCTGTTGTCCATTTCCACAGCACAGCCCGTGCTTGGAGAAATAGTTTCAACAAGTGGAGACCGTGTCAGCCACCCCTCTGCACAAGTGCACCAGGATTTTGGCAGAGAGCACAGGTTGGTTCTGCAAGCTGTACCTGATGTCAAAGAGAATTTCTTACCTAATTCTGAGAGCAAGTCAACTGGCAATTTAATGATGCTGGATTCCAAATCAAAGTATGTTATGAGTAACATGGTTGACACAGTATGTGAAGAACTGGAAACGGACAAAAAAGAACTTGCCAAACTGCAGACAGTTCAGATGGATGAAGTTATGCAAGACTTGTAACTTCTTTATTTTCTTGCTTTCTGTTTTAATAGATAAGTCTCCTGTTGAGGCCCTAACAAACACCTAGTGGGGTGTTTGTGGGGTTTTTTGTTTGGTGGGGTTTTTTTCATTTAAAGAAACCAGAAGAACATTTAAGTGGTCTGAATCAATGTACAGAGGAATCTCCGACAATGGAATTAGGTTGCCACACTTGGTTTGCATGCAGCATTCTCTTTTAAGCAGATTAAAGGAGAAAGGAAATGGCCAGGGCAAGTACTGAGGAATGGGTACAGGTTTGGCTACCAGATACTACCCTGAAAATTTAACTTGACTCCATAGTACAACATACTCTTAACAGTAAGTATACACTCCTAGCTTCAGACAGAAAACAAAAATCTCACTCCAAAATGGTAGAAACAATGCAGACATTCTTTTCTGTTTACTTCCAGTCCATGGGCATTGAGAGATTTCTAAGGAACTTCAGACGATACCTCTCCGGCTACTTTTATGTTGTTTGAGGTTAAGAAACAAAACAAAATCATAATATTGTTACTGGTATGTTTGCTTTTTTTCCAGCAGACTTGCATTCAAACCAAAAATCTCACATCAATCATGTACAGGTTTCTAAATGCTACAGCTAGCATTTTGTCAGTGCACCAGAAAAGGCATCGTTTGAAACTCTTAATTATGCAATTCAGAAGCTCTCTATCCAGTATGAATGTAAATATTGTTTCAGTTCTTATAAAGGAGACTTTTTTTTTTAATTAGTACAATGGATTTTATTTATGGTTTATGTTCCCTTTCACTTTAGACACAGCGCATTGAAAAGGAAAACATTTTCTGGCTTTTTAATTTATTTTATTGTTTGAGCAGGAAGTAAGCGTAGTTATTTCTGACAAGGTTTTACTTTTTTTGTAGTTTTTTTTCAAGCAATAGACTGTAAAAGTAAAATGTTAATCACACTGAAACTAGAAAATTAATTCCCAGTCTCACAAACCCAGGAGGTCACTGTTTCTACCCCCTCTGTCTTTGTGTTCAAGGTTTTTTTTTGTTTGTTTGGTTAGTAATTTGCGAATTAGTTGAACCCTTTTGTGTATTTTTTACAGAATTCCACGTGCCTTTCTTCCTAGTGGCCTTATCTTTGTTACTAAAGCACAATGGCAGGAGGAATAAAAACACTGATTTGCAAATATCCGTCCTCAGGGCCAAATCCTGATGCCTTACTTCTGCAAGTAGACTCACTGACTTGGGTGCCCCTGCTTGCACGAGTAAGAAGAGGTTTAAGAGTCTTTTGGACATCGTGGGTGATTTTGGACATCATGACATTTCCTGGCAGTGCAGAGAGCTGAGGATGGGTCCTTCTGCAGCACATCAGCAGGACAGGAGGGGTCTGCAGAGGGACCACAGGGCTGTGCTGAGGGGAAGCTCTTGGCTCCAGCCTCAGGCAGATGAGCAGGAAAGGTTGGATGTGGAAGGCAAGGAAGGGAGCTCCATGTTTACACGGGCCCATTGGCCAAACAGCCCGTGTGGGAGGGCTTCAGTCGAGCCAGGCCCCCATCCAGGAGTGCAGATGAGTGTGTATTTATATAAATCCTCCCAGGAAAGGCAGCCTGGGGGATGATGGTGGGGACTGCAACAGCCGTGCCTGGCTGAGGATGGGTGTCCACACCTTTCTCCCTGGGGACAGCAGAAGCAGGTGGGCTCTGGGCTGGTGGAACAGATCTTAACCTTTCCTCCAGAGGAGTTTTTGTAGCATGGAAAAGCACATCCTTTAAGCTTTAAAGTAATAATAAGAATTCAGATGTACAAAAATTACATGCTGTTAATCCATGTGGGTTTGATTTTGTTACATTTTATCCTAATGTGAATCTATACAGTAACTAAAGCATGTGTTCATCCTCATCAGGGGCCTGGTCTAAAGACTTTCTGAGGCAATGGGAAATGTTTTCCTGAGCTTCTGTGGGCCCTGAATCAGGCTCAGGACAAAAAAACATCACTTGTAAAGGACAAGAAAAATGGGAAGGAGAGATAAGTGAGGTGGCATAGCCCAGTGTGTTTGTCTTGGTTTTAACTGGTTCCATGGAAAGCTTTTGGGGAATGAAGGTTTTCCCGTGTGCCGTGAGCACGGCATCGGCATTCTCGTTGTAGTTTTGCACTATATTGCGTATTTTGCAAGGTTTTCTGTGGAACTTTGGGACTGAGCTCTGTTGGTGAGCACTGGAGCCCACACTGTGAGCCAGAGTCTCCAGAGCTGCAGGGAAAAGTGCAGGGAAAGGGAAGAACGAGTGTGCAAGGGGAGCGAGCACTTGGAGCTGTATGGAGCCGCTGACACTCTGCAGGCAGGAACAGCCCATCAGCAGTTGGCTGTCCCCACGTGCTCCCAGGCAAACAGGGTGTTTGAGGCAAGTGCTTTAAAGCAGAGATTATCACAAGCAGGACATGGAGCTGTATGTTCCCCTGGCACAACTTTCCCTGACGTTCCCAGGAGCTCCGCGTGAGCAGGGAATCGGATAGTCCAGAGTTCTCCTAACCACTCTGCTTGTTTATCTGTTTGCTGGGCCCCAGCACGAGCAATCTGTTTCCCACCTCTTCTTCACCCATGTAGCTAAGATGGTGATGACAGTAGCTGTAGCTGTATATGCTTTGCATGAAATCGTTCAGCCATTTGGAAAATTAGGAATACCCTGTATCACTGTCATTTTAATGGAGAGTGTGTACTTGGCTCTGAAGGAGTTGATGGTGGATTAACATTTGGTCTGTGAAGCTCAGACTATATTTGGAGGCAAGCTAGGGAATATTTCAGAGCAGTTGTTGGTGTGATCATCTCATAACTGAAGAGACTGTGGTGTTACAACAGTACCTGTTACTTTATTTTTAATTTTTCCTTCTTTGCATTCGTTGTGTTACTGAGGCTCTGAATTCCGTGGCTTTTCTGCACAGTTGATGTGAAAAACTGTGTATGTTGTTACAGTGGCACGTTTCTTGGAGTGTCTGGTACTTCTAATAGGAGACTTCCCACTCCTCAGTGGGAGTGGAGGATGTACATAAAAGCAGTGTTTTGGGACAAAGTAAGATTAATCTTTTCTAGTCTTCCAGATATCAAGTAACTTCTTATTATCTTTTACTCTTTCTTTCTTTCTCCCATTGAAAATAAGTGTCATTCCCTCCAGATAACGTAGTTATAACCTCATGTTTTCTGCGGGTACATATGCACAATATAAAGACTCATTGCACGGTACAATGTGTTTGAAATAGAAATTTAAATAAGTAGTTTTATTCCTTACAAGGGCAAGTTTTTATTTTGTGGCCCTCAGGCAGGCAGGCAGGCTCACTGCTCTCAGTAGACAGTACTCAAAGCCCCAAAAAGTGTCCAGGGCCAGATCTTTGGCTGCTGTAAATAAGGCATTGCTCCACTGATTCCCAAACCAAGGATTTTTACGTGGTGTTTAGGGGATTTGGATGCTGGTCTCCCACACATGGGAAGGCAGTGAGTGTCCAAGCCCTACAGACAGCCCTTATTATCACATTCTGTTGTTTAAGTGGAAGGTATGTCTACCTGGCATACACATTCCTTCTCTCCCTCTCTGTTATGGATGAGAATAAAGGATCATTTCAACTTCACGTATGTTTGTAACTTCTAAGTCCACTGGAAATCTTACAGAAAACATTGCCAAACTCTACTGCTTTACTAGTCCCAGACTCAGCTTTGAAAAATTTGCCTAAAGTTCAATCAAATTCTTACAAAGCACGATGTTAAAACCCCCTCTCTTCTTTACTACTTTTGATTTAATTAAAGCTGCCTCTGTTTCACCCAGAGTTTTGCAGAAAACCAGAAACACATAGAATTGAATGCTCTGTGTGGACTATTTGCAGCACTATTCCTGTGGTCTTACCTGCAAGGACATTTCAGCAATGTAAATCACAGATGTCTGTTGGCCAGGTCCTCAGCTGGGCTAAACTAGCACGTTTCCATTGACTTTAATGTCCTTTTATGCCAGCTGGGAATATGGTCCATTCATTTCACTGCTCTTAGGTCAGGGACAGATTTGGCCCAGTACACGGTGGCAGCACAAACCAGAGCACAAGGCTGACACTTGGGTAGAACCAAACAGTCACAGTCTATCAAAGCATATACCTCTTCCCATTTACTGCTTTCCCCTACCTGTGGATTCAGGAAGACTCATTCAGAAAGTGACTTCACCCAGAAGTTAGGCTGAACTGTCAATACTGCTCTCAGTCTGAGATTGATGACCATAATGGACTGGTTCTGACTTCAAATCGTACAAAATCACCTCAGTAACGATTTTCAGTTAAATGAATCAGGGTGGAATTTGGCCCTGTGTGCACAGGAGCTTCTCATGTGCATCCAGTGTCTGTGCACTTTTCTTAGCAAGGGCAGATGAACAAGAGGATGCATCCCTCCAGTATCATGTGAAATATGCATGCAGGACTCTGGGGACATGAACTGCCCAGTCCTTGTGGTCGAGAAGAATGTCAAATCATCAAAAAGAATAGTAATTTTATAATTCTGAAAACAAAATTGATGATATTTTTAAAAGGATACCTGAAGTCTTCCTGTATCTCCTAGCAGTTATTATCTTGAAGGATATTTTATACCTTAGTTGTATGTTTCATATAATTTAAAACTTGCTTCTTAAATTTCTGAACTCAAGGAGGGGGTGAATCTTCTGGCTTTCAGGATTCACATTCAGAGGATGTTTGTTCTTTTGCTGCATGTACTGTTTGTCCAGAACTAACCAGTTATTTCTCCAATATGGGTTTTATTGTGCCTTACAACAAATATTAAATTTAAGCGGAATGTACGCGTTAGAGGAGGGAATAATCAAGAAGACTTTACTGCACTGTTAGGTGATGCTGCCCCAGAGTGTATCATCAAACATATCTGTGCTTAATTACCCAACCAAAGAGATCTAAAGTTATGTATGTTTGTTGTACTGTAATAGGGGTTTGTGCCTGGACAATTAAGTGTTTTATTTGTATTCTGAGATGATGTGAACTTATTTTTCTAAACACTATACTGAATAAACTTTATATTTATACACATCTTGTGTAAATATTTCTGTTTGGATGTCATGTGAGGGCTTTGAATTTTGAGTTAGAAAAGCAATCTGAAGTAGAAACTTGGCTACTAATGACTCATCATGAAAGGTGATGGCAACTAGGAATGCCTGTGCTTGCCAGGGATTTGATCTAAACCCTATTTAAGCAAGAATGAGACTTTCTGTTGACTTGAGGGGGTTTTGTCAGAATTCTATAATACTAAATTAAAAAACATAAATCTCATACCTCATATTGAACCTATTTGTGTCTCAAACCGAATTTATACCATAATTAGTTAGATACCATTAAAATCTCTTTCCACCTGCTGGTTAGAGCTAGTCAGTATTGACTTGTGGTTCCCATGACACTGGCATGCTTTCCATGTCAGGGGCTTTTTGGGGGTAGGTGTACTCCTATTTGCTAAATTCCTGTTTGTTGAAATTTTTCTTTAAAATGTTTCACATAGTGTCAGACTTGGTTTTGGCAGCCTTTTGAGAACAGCTTGAAATGTTACGTTCCCCTGATATTAAAGGATTTAAACACATTACCATATTACTTCAGATCTGTGTTCCAAGCACCAGGATTGCCTAGTTACGATTTTGATGCCAAAATGAATGACAGTAAATCCAAATGGGCCAATCTGTGCAGGTGAAATAGTTTCCCTCACTGAAGTTATATATATATATATACATTAGAGATAATTAACAGCCTGCACATGCCAGCAGGAAAACACCTTCCATCCCCCTTAACTGTGTTTAGGCCATAGGAAGCAAGGTGAGGTCTGAGATTTATTTTTTTTTTAATGGATACTGTTAAAAACATGAAATTCATTATTTTCTTACTCACTAAGACATTACCTTGATGTTTTTCACCATTCCTCCACCTTTCCCATTCATCGCAGCCACATCCCGCTCGCTCCTCGCAGCTCAGAGGCAAAGCACAGGGAGGACAAAGTCACCTCCCAGCCTGGGGAGCATCTCCCTTCTCTGCTTGAGGCTGATCCCACTCTGCAGCTGCCAAAGTAAATCCAGTTACCCGGGAGCAGCCCTCAGGTAGAGCCAATTGCCTCGTTGCCCAATTTTTGTTTCTTTCCCAGAAGGAGCACATTGGCTCAGTGCTGTTTGCAGCGCTTTCCCTGTGCCGTGCCTTGGTTCTGCCTGAGCACTAGATCTGGGATGGTGTTTTCCTGCCCTGCAGATACCAAATTCCAAACTGATCCCCGGGGAGCTCGGCTTGCAGCAAAAATCTTGCTTGCATTCAGGTAAAGTTGTCTGTGTTCAGGCTTAGCAGAGGATGTTCTCTTGAAGTTAAAGGACATCAAGAACTAAAGGTGTACTGGGGCAAGTTCCCAATTACTCATCTGATCGCTGCAGGGAAAACATTAAGGAATGGTTTTGTAAAATCTAAAAGCCATCCTTCAACCTGGCTGGGAGCAGCTTCTCTCGTTTGTGCCTCACGGTGCAGACAGGGGAAGGGGCTCCAGGACCAGCGCTGCTGGGCTGGCTCCAGCCAGTCCCCCGGGAAGGGAATTCTGGCTGTGCAGCCCCCGCGCTCTGGATGAAGTGCAGGGGGTTGAGAGCAAGCGAGAAGCGGAAGGTCTCAGCGGCGTATGCAAATGTCCAAATTCTCCCCGAGCAGCCACCCATGCGGTATGCAGGATGAATCATGTCCTAACGGAGCGCATTCCTGCTACTTTGGAGGGCTTCGCAGATGTGTTCCAGGTCACCCTGGGCGAGAAAACCACACACAGCCACGGTTCCTTCTTCCCTGGCAGCCTGTGCACAGATGGAGAAAGGGGGGACAGGACCCTTCTGGCTCCCTGAGAGCCCCTGCCTTTCACACAGGGCCTGGGGATGCTGGAGGGAGGAAGGGGGGCTGCCAAGGCAGTAGCTGGGACGGAGCTGATAGCAGGAAGGCTCAGGGAGATGGGTGGTTTCTCTTGATCTAGCAGGGAGAGAAGCTGGGAAGGGAGACAGAGCTGGAAGACAGCATTTATTATCCTCTATATTTGTCTTGATCTTTCCCTGGTGCCAGATCAGAGGGGGATTTTGCTGCTCCAAGAGGCAGAGGTTGGGTCAGTAAAACAACATTTAATATGGATACTCACAGCTTGGAAAGCAGAGGTCTCCTTCCAGGCTGCATCCCCTGTTCTGGTGATCTCTGGCTGCAGAAACCTCTGGGCTGGAATCTTAGGCCAGTATATGGATATAGATCACATTTTTAATATAAAAATACATTTTAGAAGGAAAATGATTCCCAGAAATAGGAATTCATCTGCCAAGCAATGTGCACATAACCGATTTCACACTTAGAGGTGCCAGAAAGTTCAGGAATGAGACCAACAATAAAAAACCAACACACGTGTGAAAAACCTACGGCATTAAAGCCAGTTTCAATAAAAATAGCACCTAGTTTATATGCTACAGAAGCTGGCACTTGCCTGCAAAAGCTGAAGGAAAGAGATAAAATGTTCAAAAGTTGCACGCAGTCCAGAGGAACGGAGCAGCCCTGGAGCAGTGCTGATGGTTATTCAATAACTCATGTACAATATTCTCCTGTGTAAGTGCTTTAATTCTTCATCCTGCTACTTCTCAGGCAGAAAGACACAATTTGGAATACTTGAGGCTGATCAATAAGCTTTGTTGTGGCCGCCAAAGTGCTTTGTGATAGACCTTACGTTATGAAAGGACTCCCAGAATGTTACACCGCATCATTTTCTCTCCTAGTCTGCACTCTGACAGGCAGCGAATTCGGTGTTCGTGGTATCCCTTACACTGCCTGCAGCTGTAAACGCAGCCCCTCCCCTGAGGCGCTTACAGAGCACAGAAATAAAAGCAGGCTGGGCGGGGAGAGGAGGGGAGGTGATGTGCCCGGGGCGATGCAGGCGGTGGGTGGCACAGGCAGGTTGCAAAGCCAGGTCTCTGACTCCCCCTGTTGCTTTGCCCACTGGCTCACGTCGCCTCCTCGGGAGCACAATCCCGCTCGGATGCAACGTCCCTTGAGAGCAGCAGGAGGACTTGCTGCTGACAGCAAAGCTGAGCTTGCTTCTTTCATTTTTTTATTGTGTTTACAGCCACCTTCTCATGCCGGCCGATAGCCCTGTTGATAACTGGACTGGCCCTGGACCAGCATCCTTGAGCCTCCAAGCACTCAGCCTCCAAAAAACTGCTCCTGCCTGGATCATCAGCTCAGGGTGATGCACATGCAGGCCCTGGAGGACTCCAAAGCCACCCACTTCCAGATCAAGGCAATCTGAGAAAGGTTCCCACCGAGTCCAAGGAGCTGAGGGGGAGAAAAGCTCAGTGGAATAAGGAAGGGTTAGTCCAGAGCCTGAGCTGTGCATGCTCTTGCATGTCCTAAGTCAGTGGTTTCTCAAAAGAATACATTGAGAATAAATGACAATTTAGATGTTACTCATGTCCTAAGGAGATGCTGGGGATTTTGCTATTTACTGCTGCTTAATCAAACTAAGGCTGGCCAGGGGATCAGAAGGCAGTTCTGAAAGGCAACACTCAATATCATCTCAAGCACTTTTACAATGCACATACAAATATACAACTTCTCTGTATTAAAAAAATTATCTGTTGTGTTGTATGCATGCAGGTGGAAGTGAGCACAAACCAGATTCAGACTAAGAAAAATAAATCTTTATTTTGAGGTCCACTGTGGAGTTGTGCAAGAGGTGCAGCCTCTTCTCCCTATTGCAGGAAACATATATAAGAGCCCAGACCCAAAACTCCACAGACAGGTACAGATTTCTGAACTGCTGCTGCTAAACATGTTGTCCCCTTGCTCAGAGCCTGTGGCAGAATAGCAGCAGAGGCAGCAGGGGCTGACTGCCCTGTCAGTGCTATTCTTGCAGGAGAGGCAGACTCAAAAAGTGTCAGTAAGAGAGAGAGCTGCAAACTCTGGGGAAGTGACACCACCTGCACGGGGAGGGCTTTAGGCACATCACACCCCTGTGTGGGGAGTCACATCAGCTTCTGAGGGCTGCTATAGCACTTCTCCTCCTCTTTCCTACTAATGTAGTGGTGTTCTCCCCAGAGCTTCAAAACATTGAGGTGTTTTTAGTTCTTACATCACCCTCAGGGTTTGGTGTCCCCCGGCTTTGCCAAGAAAGCAATCAACTCCAGGCCAGAAAAGCAAGGCTCAGTTTTACACAACCTCCCACAAGGACAAGGACTGGGGTGCAAGATCACAGCAAGCCCAGCCTCCAGGTCATTTTTTGCTTGTGACCTCCCTAGGACCCGCCAGATAAATTCCAAGGGAGGTGTTCAGGGGCTGCCCTCATTTGCCATCTTCCCCTCAGCCCTGCAGAGCTCTTGATATGAGGTGAGACCCAGGACTTCCAAAAACAGTGGTACCTGGCAGCAGGCTGTTGATAGCAGCCTATTTTGAGGTCTGGCTTTATCAGGAAGAGCCTGGAAGTGCTCCCAGGAGCACAGGGCATGCTGCACATTCCAGGCACAGTTGCCTTGCCCTGACCAGCAGTGCTGCAGGATGCCTGGTCCCAGAACAGAGATCACACAGCACCAGCCAGCCTTCCATGGCTCCAGGACAGTTCACTGGCCCAGTACAGAGGTGCCAGGAGGACATTTGGCACCTCCTGCTACACTCAGCAGGTCTCAGCAAACCCCTTCTGGCCTCAGTTTCTTGTAGCTGTTGTGGGGTTCTTTCTTGTGTAAAACAAAGGCTGAGTTAACCTGAGCCTCAGGCCAGGAGAACTTCATCCCATTCCCTTGGAAAAGTCAGGCCCAGCAAATGAAACCACTTGACCAGTTGCTCATGGTTTGTTACCGAGAAATGGCAGCAAGCATTGCTCACCTGTACATGGTGAGAAGTGTTCTTGTTCCTCCCAGATTTCTTCACCAAGATCTGAATCTTTTTCACTTATATTTTGGATCAGTTTGACTTACAAAAGCAAGCCTTGCAGGTGAATGATGCTCATGACAAACAAGGAATAGTCATTTGCTGGTGGCCTGGAGGACCAGACCCTCAGATTAAAGTACAGGGTAGAGCCTATTTCTTTTCAGCTCTTAACTATTCCCAATTATTGGGGTCTTTTTAGAAGCCATAATAAATGAATGTGAAATAAGCAGCTGTTTTGAACATATAACACTGGAAAGCAGTAGGAGAGCTATACCTAAGCCCAAAACTAGACAACACTCCTGCTTAGGTTTAACCTAAGAGCCAAGTCCAGTGGAAGAAGTGCCTCCTGTCCTGCAAGATCTACTTCCAGCACAGACACCACAAGATCCCTTGTTTCAGCATCCATGTCTCCACCCTGTGAACCTTGTGCAGAATCATCAGTTTATCTGTGTTTAATAAGCACACCCTCTTCCAACATCCAGGATGTCCCTGCAAACAGAGCCTAAAGCCGTGCTGAGTAGAAACACTTGATCAAGAGATCCTGGTATTTTGACCTGGAACCACAAGACAATCACCATTCCAGGACAATTTCCCATCCACCCTACAGAGACCTTGCCCAGATCGTATTTCCCCAGTTCATCAGGGCATGGAACAGCACCAAAGGCTGGCAGATGCCAAGCTGTGTCACATCTGATGGCTCTTCCCTTTCCAAGCACAGTATCATGTCATCAAAGGCAACAAGGCTGGCACGACATAATTTGAGAATCCCACTTTATGGCCGGCAGAAATCGAATCCCAGCAAGTCTGTTAGTGATGATATATTCCAGGTAATGCAGGATTGAAATCTCCTGGCCCCAAGTCTCAGTCTTATACTTAGGCAATGCTCTGATTTGTCCACTTTCACAATTTATGGGCTTTGCAATATTTAGTAGATGGTGAGAGAAGGGAAATAGGCAAAGGGGTTACAGCCACAACTTCCTGTTCCACTTCATTCTTAAGTTCCTGGTTTTAAAATACAGAAATAAATTTGGAGATACTGAAGGGCTCCAAGCCAGAATACATATAAATTTGGGTATATCACATCTATCTATCTGCATTTTATCTCAAATCTGGTGTTGCCTCATGCTCCCCAAGCATTTGGGTCTGATAGCACTGTGTGCAACAAGACACTTCAGGAAAATAAACAAGGATATAAAATAGGTGCTGATTTAGAAATAAAATTAATAAATGGTCTACAAATTCAAGAGAATATTTGTCAAAGCTGCCTCTGGGCACAAATTTCCATAAACTTTAATTTAGGCTTCTGAATTAATTTTCTAGACTATTGCAGTATAATCAGTAAAGCTAATAGCTGATTTAAAAAAAAATATAACAACTCAGTATAACTCAAGTTAGAGACACATTTCACTGATCCCTCAAAAACAGCATACAAATGCATTTCCTAAAATCAGCACTGTAAAAGCAGTTCTGTTTTTAAGAAATTCAAGCAAATTCATTCTATATCCCTGTATAAGACAGGCAGGATTTCCAGAGCATCCTGCTCCTGACAGATCTCAAGGCTGGTAGCACAGAGCATGGCAGGTTACTGGAGACCCCAACCCCACACCACACCTCAATACATGTCTGCATACAAACTGAATTTTGGTATATCCATAAATATCACAAAGGAAATGGCTCCCAGTTGTAACAAACAGCTTTCAGCTCAGTTATCACCCATAGCAAGGACCAGAGGAACCTTCAAGGACTGTGGGAAGGGAGGCAGAAAAGGGAGAGAAACCTTCCTGATGTGCCTTGTGTTAGCTGCCACCATTCAGCCCTGGCCCAGGAAAAATCCGAAGTGTTTGTTCTCCCAGACAAACCAAATCAATTTTGGGATTTTTATTTGTTGTAAACTAACAAGGTGTTGTAAGAAGAAAAATTACTGGGCTGCTGAGCTCACTCTGCTTCTTAAACCTTCGGCCTAAAACAAATTTGAAAGGCTAATGGTGATCTTCTTTCAGTCCTGACTATAATGGGTGTCTAAATGTTCCAAATACTTGTATTTTTTTGCATAATAACAGGAAGCACAGAGAGAAAGATGAGCTAAACTTTATTTTTCAAGCTCTGCACAGAGGCAGCTTGAACTGTAACTATCCCAAGATCAGTTGGTGTTAACCACTGGGAACCAAAACTCCAGTCCCTAAACGTCTGGATTTCCATCTCCCCATCAGTACAACAACAGTAACAGCAATTCCCTCCTCCATGGCAAGAGGTACAGCCAGGCTGGGGTTCACCCATCTGGAATGGCACAGTCAAAATACTGAGGCCAGACCCTACTGATCAAACACATTTATTCATTTATTTATATGAAATATATATTTTAATGTATAATATAGTCACACATATTATATATTATGTTTTCATATGTAACATATATTTATATTATATAATCTAAATGTATTATATTATACTATATATATATCACATATATAAAACGGATTGTTGGATGCTATGAAACTTTCAGCTTACACAGATGACTGCTCAGAATTCCCTGGGTGCTCAATCCCTCCCTAAGCTGTGCCAATGCCTCGCACCTCCCTGTCCCTGCACACTGGTACCAGGAGCAGGAACTCTGCCCTTCCCTTTGGGGAGCCCTTTGCCTCCCCACTTCAGTAACATTTGACCAATTCTCTTCCTCTTCAGTCCATGTACAGAGAGGGGAAAGTTATTTTTCAGAGAAA
>VZUA01068981.1:0-21698 GCA_013401035.1 Horornis vulcanius
AAAAAAAAAACAACCCTAATCTTTTCTAAGATAAAGTTCATTAACACAATGATTATTCATTTGGCTTTTATAATGATACTGCTGCTTAATCACCAGAACATTGCTTCCTGTGCTCCAGGAGAAGCAGCAGGAAGCATTTGAAGAGACAGAGCTGGTGCTAATGCAGCAGCAGCCCGGATGGAACCTCAGTGCCTTTCATTTCAAAAGTGAATTCCTGCTCAGGTTTCTACAACCCCACCCATCAAACAGCAGGAGCTTTAAACCCAACATGAAATTTATACAGCAATGAAGCCTCAGGTTTCCTGTTTCTACACAGTTAACATCTAAGTTTCCTCCTGGGTCCATTTCCATTATTTATTATATTATTTGCCTAGAGTAACACCCCAGAGGAGCATTGTAATCAGGAACTGAGCTTGTGTTGGGAGAAATACGGTGCAGTCATTCCAGAGCTGGCCTGGCCTCTGGAGTTTATAATCCTAATAAACAAGGCAAACAGTAATAGAGATAGATAAACAAATGCTGGAGGTAGCTGTCTGCTCAATGACTTCCTCCCCCTGCAGTTTCCATTCCCCACCTCGTGCTCCTGCACACTTCCAGCCCTTTCTCCCACCCTCAGCAGCCTGGGTCAGTCTGAAACTCCAGGGTCCCTTCCTGCCACTGCTGAAGGTTTTTATTTCACCTTTCCCTTCACCTTTGCTCATCATTCCTGTGCTCTGTTGTTGTTTTCCCTCATCTCCCTGTCCTGGCAGCTCCTCGGTGCTGGTGACCAGACTGTGATGGTCCCTCAGGGTCAGGCTGATCTCCTGATGCCACCTCAGGTGCCACCGAGCCATGGCACTGCCTCTTCTCCTCCCTGGCAATATTTGAATTCTCTGAGTGTGACCCCTTGATGTTTTAGCCCTCCCCAGCCTGATTTCTGCAGTGTAACACGGCCAAGTGAAAGGCCAAGAAATGCATCCATCAATATTTTCTTATTGCCGTGCTCATTTTAGCCAGGACAACACTACATTTTGGCTTTCTTCCTCTCATCCCAGCTTTTGCTGTGTTTTATTCCTTTTCCTCCTCTTTCTTTTCCTTATTGAGTCAAAGAGGAGGAATAAAAGATGGGTGAGAGGCAGGAAAAGGAGAATTATCCCAGGATATCAAGATATTCTGAGACTCTGAGATTTTGGTTGCTATTTACACCAGTGTAGTCTGCAATCCAGTGGTTGAGGGCAGGAATTGGAATAATTTAATCCCTCTCTCTTTTTTTGGAGTGTTTTTCCTCTAAGAAACAAGGTGGTGTGTGTGTGGGGAGTGTGCAGGAGTGAAGGAGGGAATTGGGAGATGCCTCCAAAAAGAAAGGAATATTGGAAGGCAATCATAGGGAATTTTAGGGCCTGTTGATGTGTAAATGTAGGACAGTTTGATTTCTACCCATTAGTTTAAATGAATATTGAATTTCCAGCTGCAGCTCTTGTCTTGTATTGAAGCTGCCTTGGAATCTGAGGTGTTCATGTTCTGGTGAAGTTCTTTGGGTTCTTTTTTCCTGGCAAGAAATGAAGGACAGACATTTGCTGGATTCTTCTGTTCCTTTCACCACTTGACCTCATGCTTTTCACTTTTGGAAATTACCCCTGCATATCCATAGTTTTTTTATTTTATACAAATATTTGTAGATAACACTTTTCTCCATAGTGGAAGCAAATGCCCCAGGAGCCAGCCCAGGCTCCCACTCATCAGCAGAAGGGTTCAGAAAACCCTCTGTTCTTCAGGCTGCTGCTCACAGGCATTTGTTTCCTTACTTTTCCTTCTGCAGGAAAGGGAAGTCCCATAAAGAACATCACTCTTGTTCACAAATACAGGGATAGGGAAACTGGAACTCACCTGAGCACCTGCACCTCGCTGAAAGGGCTGAAATGGGAAGGGCTCAGCCTGAGGCTGAAGGAAGAGGAGCTCTGTGTCTCCCTGCCCAGCCTGGTGTGCTCTGAGCAGCCTGCCACGCTGCCTCCTGCTTGTTCTTCCTCTTTTTTGGTGAGCAAGAGCCCACAAACCTTCTCCCTGCCCCTGCTGAGGGCTGAGTTTGTTCTGGGCTGGTCAGCAGTGCCCTGGCACAGGGTGGGACAGATAAAATCATCTCTGATCACGCTGGGCTCCTGCTGCTCCCCTCAAGATGTAACGTGGAGAGAAGGAGGGACTAGAGAGTGGCTTGTTTTGCCTAAAAATTTCTAAAGCCACTCACATTCCATTTGTGCCAGCTACCCTTAATTCCCTGGGGATAATTCTGTTGTTCTCAGTAGGGCCAGTGAGTCCTTTTCTTTCTCCTACCTGCTCAGTGCAGCAGAGGGAGAGCTGGATAAAAACAATCAGGGAAAATACAGCAGCACTTCTGCTCTAGTAGGAGCTGCTATAATCCAAATTAGCTGATAGAAGCGTGCTTGAGAGTGATTTGGGATTGAAGCCCACAAAAAAATGGTTCAAAGGTTACATCTGAAAACAGAACGTTTTGAGTACAAATTGTTGCTGCACAAATGCATCTGGGAAGATCAGGTTTAACACTCCACCTTGTTCTTCCCATTTCCCCCTCAGAGCCTTTAGCATCCATCTTTTAGAAGTGCCAAAGGAATTTTAAAATTAAGCTCAGGCGTGCAAACATCTCTGATCCTTTTGCCTCCACAGCCAAATGCATAGGGAAGTGAAAAAAAAAAATACTACAGGTCATTGTTTCTGCGTTTAATTTTGTATTTATTTGTTTGATAGACTCCCCAGTCAGATGCTCTGGGCACTTGTGGCTGTTAATTGCAACCTCAGCATGCCATGCAATTAAGGGAAACAAAACGAGACTGCAAAGCTTCAAAAATAGATGGGAAAATAGGAAAATCACAACAGCAAACAGGCAAATCACGATGCCTGTTTACAAAAACTGCAGGCATCACCAAACTCATGTGAGAGCAGGATGGGGCAGGGAGCTCTGCCCTGCCAGGAGAGGGGTCCAGGCAGCACCAAAGCACAAATGTTCCTCCAATCCAAACAATCCCCTCTCAGCTTCAGTGAGGATTTTGCTCACAGGCAACTTTCGCTCCCGAGACATCTCTTCCATAGTTCTTACAGCATAAATAGCCCCTCATTGTTCAGTTTTAAAGAAAATAAATGATGCTTTCAGCCCAGTCCTTTTCAGTGCCTGTGACTGATATCAGCAAAGCACTGGTGCTGGTTATGTCTATGGAGATACAGCCTTGCAGTGCAGATGTGTTATTTAAATTACAATGCTGGGAATACATTTGTGTCAGTAGCTTTCCATCTCCTGCACCAAGTGTTGAAGTTATGAGGGGAAGAAAGCCCTGTTTTTTCCTGAGCACCACTGTATTTTCCTCTTTTCACAAGTCAGTTTGTTACATCTGAAGAGCTTACTCATGCATCCCCATCCAGTTCATTTTTATTACAGCTCCGTGTTTGTTATAGATAAGCTCCAAGGATGCAGCTGAAAGCTGGGCTCTTTCCAGTCTCCATGTATTTTTTTTTTTTCCCAGGTTTTAATCGTTATATAACATTGTGTTATGACACAGCCTCCCTCTCGCTGAAAGAAAATTGCTAAACTCGGTTTATCGAATGTTCCAAGGGTACAAAGTTCAGATAAGAAAAGTTGAGATAGCAATCAAAAATGTCACTGAGAATTATAAGTTTCTGGAGGTATAAAAGGGTGTTTCTAATATTTCTTTCCTCTTTCCCCCCCTTTTTTTCCTTACAGTATTCTGTTTCCCAAACACTCAATGTTTGGGGAAATCTCTTTTTTCACGGACTGTTCCTCTTTTCCATCCCTTTTAAGAGAAAACCTGGCAGGTGCAGGTTTTGTGGAAGCAGCCAGTGGTCATTTGTGAGTGGCCCTTTTTGCACCTGCCCTTGGTGGCAGCTCCTGAGTGCCCCAATTTGAGTTTTTGCAGAGGGCAGGGGATGCTTGGCCTAGCAGCTGCTGCCTGAGGAGTGACACCAGGGAGGACAAGGGCACATTTCTTTTTTAGAGGCACAGACCCAAAGAGAGGCCAAAAAAAAGCCACAGGGAAATGCTTGCTAAATATTAGGGGGAAAAGAACCTTTGCACTGAGGTGTTGGACACTAGGACAGGCTGCCTTGAGGGGATGTGAACATCCTACAGCTGAAAATGAGCACAATTCAGCCCAAACTCGAGCTGGCCCTTCTCTGGATGGACCAGATGACCCTGAGGTCCCTTTCAACCAAAATCACCCCATGGTTTTAATGCCTGGTGGGTTTCTCTCCACGTGAAGCAATTATTCAGCACCCACAGAACGCAATATTAGTAATTTCAATCCCTTTTTTTTCCCTTCTGCACCTTTTTTTCATCTACACAGCCATTCTTCCAGATCAATCATGCCTTGCTGTCACAGGAGACAATCATTGTAATCATTTACAGAAAGAATCAGCATAATTCTGAATGTTTCACACCCTAAAAAAAAGGGGAGGATGACAAAGTTGTTCTTCTGCCCTAGAATTGAACTGCCACTCTTGCCAAATCTCACCCACGGGCAATTAAGGATTCATCAAACATTCACATCCACATTCCTCTGGATTCCAAGTGAATTAGTGAAATATGGATGTCAGGATGTCTGTCAAGGATGGGGTTGAGGGATTATGGGGTACTTGACAGTAATCAAGGACCAGTTCTCCAGCATTTCCCTCCTGCTAATTAACTGGGTTATCCCTGATGCCACTTTGTGGGGTGCTGGGATTGAAATGGTCTCAGGATCTGTGCAAAGAAAAGCTCAGGAGGGCTGAAGGAAAGAGGGTTTGTGGTGATATCACCTAGCTGATCTCATCCACTGGGTGTTACTGGCAAAAAAACATCCAAAAGGCCAGGCAGCAAATGTCCTGTGTGCTGGAAATCATAATTTCTCTGCATGTGGTGGGAGACTCTGGCAAATTCTCCAGGATCAGATTCATTGATTGTGTTTATTTGGCCTGCAGGGACCACAAGGTAGCAGGAGAATAGCAAGAAACCTGCAGGTGTTTTTGGGCACCCTCCCCTCTCACTGAGGAGCTGGAATATAAATGCTGTGTGTGATTCCTTAGACAGTTTGGGTTTTTTTTTTCTTATCCCTACTAGCCAAGGAATGGTTCTAATCATTCCTAGATATCTGTTTTTTACTGGAATCCCACTGTCCATGCTGGTTGTTCATCCAGCAGGGATGAGTGATGCCTGGAATTCTGTGACAGACCTTGGGCCAGAGAAGGAATTCTCTGAGTGTGACCCCTTGATGTTTTAGCCCTCCCCAGCCTGATTTCTGCAGTGTAACACGGCCAAGTGAAAGGCCAAGAAATGCATCCATCAATATTTTCTTATTGCCGTGCTCATTTTAGCCAGGACAACACTACATTTTGGCTTTCTTCCTCTCATCCCAGCTTTTGCTGTGTTTTATTCCTTTTCCTCCTCTTTCTTTTCCTTATTGAGTCAAAGAGGAGGAATAAAAGATGGGTGAGAGGCAGGAAAAGGAGAATTATCCCAGGATATCAAGATACTCTGAGACTCTGAGTTTTTGGTTGCTATTTACACCAGTGCAGTCTGCAATCCAGTGGTTCAAACTCAGCTGAAGAACAAAATCCAGGGAGAACCTGAGATTATTCCTGTTTTTCTTCTATTATTCATGAATTCTTCAGTGGTAAATTGACTGAAAAAATGGGCAAAACTAATTTGATAATTATAAGTACCCAGAAGTCAGTAACCATAGATCTGCTCTGTTTAAGCAGTTTAAATACATAAAACTGTTAATTACTAATGCAAATTCATAGTGGAGGAAATGATGGTGCAGTTACACCGAGAGAATAAATGTTACATTTTTCCTGCAAACAATTTTTAGCTCCTTAATTTTAAGAAAGTCCAATATTGAGCTGTGCAAAATCATTATGAGGCCTTTTGTATGTAGAGTGGAAAACCAGTTATGTAAAGATTTCTTTAGACTGGCAAGAAGGATTAATTAGAGCCTTAATTAGGCACAGAATGAAGATTTTGACAAATCNTTATATATTTATGTGTATATATGGTTTTTCCAGGTGACTTGGGGACGGAGGCCTGGATTTGCAATATCTTGGTGGTTGAGGGTCTGAGGCAGATGTTGGCTCTGTCATTAAAAATTGGGGCTGGAATCTCTGCAGGCAGGAGAACAAATTCCTGCAGCTCCTAAATTCTCCCCTAAGCTTGCTCAGATTTCAGGGTGATATCACAAATCTACCTCCCAGCTGGCTGTGCCTCACTGCTTTTCACCGAGTTTACACACAGCCAAAATTAAAATGTTACAAGAGGATGAAAGAAACAAAGTGAACTTCGAGGCCTGAATATTTGATATCCTAATATTCATTAAGAGGCAGTAATTATCTGATTGCATCTATTAATTCTGGCACATTACATCGCTTCAGTCTTTAAACTCGACATAAATTTTATGCCAATTAATTGAAATAAAAGGAAATGGGGGTTTGTGCACCTTCTTTGTTCTGAACCCTTTGTTCCTCCCAGCTGAGTGTGTCCCTTTCAGGCAGGGGGCTGTGAATTATTGGGAATCAGGCACCTCCCAAGTGGGATGAACTGTCGGGAAACGAGATAAAAATAAGAAAAGGAAAATATTTCATGTCTCACTTTCATCTTCAGAGTGCTGATATTCATAAGTGAGCTCCTAAAAAGCAGCACCTGCATCCTGAAATTAAGGATTTGAGGCATCTTTGATAATCCAGTTCACCTATGGCAGGAAGTGGTGAGGAAAAAGCAGCTTGGAAATAATATTGGAGAGCCTTGAGGTTGAGGAGGGATTTCTTCAGTTCGTGATTCGTTGTCTTTGAACCAGAAGAACCCAAAGAAAAGCAAATAAAAGTCAGGGTTTCCCAGGGAAACCACTGCAAACTGGATTTGGCACTGTGCAAAACCAATGTGAAACATTGAAACCAAAATATTTATAATAATTATGTATATTGCATGTAGATATCTATAAATCCCTGCACATAATGATTCATTCAGTCTAATTAGTTCATACAGAAAGATCTGAGCTCTTTGGTCTGAGTTCCCACATGGATTAGACGGGGATAATAATTCTTTTGTGCTAATTGTAACGAGCACTGGAGGAGAGCCATGGAATTGTGAGATGTTATTTGTGATTTTCCAGGAGTCTTGGCCATCCCTGAAGTGCAGCCACCAAAGGGGTGGGGATGTGGTGGGAAACCATTTTTTGTCTTCAGCCCTACCTGACACAACATTTCAGATAAGGGCAAGGACTCCAAAAAAAGTCCTCATTTCCCTGTTAAACCTCAGGGCTAAAAACAGATAAGAAAATTGTCAGGTCCGTGTTTATCCAGGGCTAAATGTGATTGCTGCTCTTACATATAAATTGTTCATTTATGTCACAACCTGATGGACAAATATATAATTTCAGTTCACGTGATCTTTGTCACAAATATTAAATAGGTCTCGATAATTTAGCATTTTTGCAAGGTTTCTATATATTTCATTTCTATATTTTATTTCTATATTTTATTTACATATTTTATTTATATATTACCAGATTAGAAATTACAGCAATGGCTCAGGGAAAAATCTCTGAAAGATAGACATAATCCGTGCTCTAATATTTATATCAAACTCAGGAAATCAGCTTCCCTTTTAAAAATACTTTGGATATATTTTTGAACGCAGGTGAAGTGATAATCAGTGAATTTTCTGTCCAAGGTTTGTGAGCTTTAATGCACTGGATTCCAGTCATATCCATGGGTACAGTCCCTGGGTTGGGCTCCAATTTGGGTTTCTTGGCAGCAGCCCATTTTTAATTCGTTTCCTCTTTGTTCTGCCTGAGAATCCTTACAAATATTCCTATTTACAGTGGTATTTAGGAGTCACAATGAAGAAATAATATCAGGTCTGTTTGCCAGCCAGTGGAACCCCATGGAAGGAAATCCTGCCAGTCAGAGGGGTTTTGTGGGTTTTTTTTGCCTTGTTCTTTCATCTCCAGACTTGCTGTGTATTCCTTCCAGTGGAAAAGCAGGAAATAACCATTTTATGGGAACATTTTTAGGAGCTGCCCATCAAAAAGTGGAGACAAGGGGAGCTGGGTTTTAACAAACCTCCCCCGGCACTTAAATACAAACAGAGGTGTAGTTAAAGCAGTCGATAACACTTGGAAAGAAGGAGAGGAAACCTCCCTGGAAGCAGCATTAATTCCCCTGGAACTGACCCTGTTGTGCCATTTATTTTTTTTGATTTGGAGATTAAACACGAGAACACCCAAAGAGATGAAACTGAGACAAAGATAACGGGGGAGATCCAGCAGGAAAGAGGGGCAGGGTGTGAGGGGAGCATCACGGAGCTCATTCCCTCTCTGTTTGCACAGGCCAATACTTTCCCTTTCCAACAGCACACAAAAGGAAAGTCTCAGGAGCCTTAAATTACTTTTGCAGTCTTTACAGAGCACCTCTCCAAAAGGAAAATAAATGGGGTCTGCTGGGCAGCCAAAAGGAAAAGCCCATCTCAACACATTTTGTTCTGCTCAAGACAAAGTGCCCTGATCCCAACCCAGCCCCGGGGCCTGGCTGCTCTTGTCTGGCAGAAGATTTAGAGCTGAGAGGGAGAGACTGGGCAGCTCCTGGGGAAAGCCAGGCCAGGGTGGAGGTTTGGGAAGGAACAGCTGCTGCAGCCTGTGGGAAATGGGAATCTGGCCTCAGCTGCAGGAGATCCTCACCCCAAGGCAGCCCAAGGTGCTGAAGTCCTTGGATTTGCTCTCTACTTATGTTGGGCAATCCCAGGGGGAAACAAAATGGATCCAAACAGAGAGGAATGAGCTGGGTGAGCAACAGTGGAGCCCTGTAAGCTCTGCCTTTTCCTTTTTGATTAGAAACGATGCTGTCTTGGTCTGGCAGCTCAGTTTAGAGCATTGCATAAAGAGTTAGACTTGTATTAATTATTTTGAGTCTTAAACTGTAAAAAAAAATTAAAACCAGCCAAAAAAACCCAACCCAAAACGCAACAAAAATCCCCAAACAGCACATTTCTGAATGGATGGACCAGATTCCCAATCGTTTTTATAGGACTATTTTTAATTTTCTTAAAAGGCCAGCTAAACTCAGCTGTAGCACCTGTGGCCTTCACAAATGGCAACCGTAACAAAAAGTCCAAATAATCACTGGTATAACAACTCAGAAGTCTCCAAAACCCATGTTTTTGTGACCTTAAATACACCCACATCCAAAAATTCCTCTGAGAGACAGTGACAAAGGCAGAACTTTAAAATTTAAAACCATTCTATGATTTTCTGATTCTCGAATCAAAAGGCAAGTGACCTCATTGCTGCTGACTTTTCCCCTGAGGGTGAAACCACCACTAAATGGTTTCTAGAGGTGTGGCTGGAAGCTCAGGAAGGTCAGCTGCCACGTCAGGAAAGCACAATTTACCTTAGAAAATCAAAATTTGGTTGAGTGTTGCTGTGCAGTGAGAAGGAGAAGTCCACACAACTAAAAGTAGTGCAGTGAGAGAGTCCAGGCAGAACTCAATGAAATAAAGATGAGCTGGGCTGCAGTTACTCATTTGTACTGGAGGCTTCAGAAATAGGGCCTCATCTAGTGAACAAATCAACTTTCTGCATGAATTTTAGATTAAATTTAATCAATTAATGGCATTTCTTTTTTATCCCCTTATTTTTGCCATGGACCAACTGAGCGGAATTTTCCATAGGAGTCCCCAAGATACCTTTTTAAATCCTGTAGAAATAGAGAAAATCAGGAGGCACAGGCTGCTTTTAATTGTTAACAGCTAACACTTTTAAAGGCACAGAAGTGGCTGCATGGGAGGTGTTTCATGTCTTCCAGAGCAAGGGTGTAATTCCTTCTCCTAAGGCTCACTATCCCTGGACTGGTCAGCTGGGGAGCAGCCAGGGGAGGCAGTGCTGTTCCAATAATTGCTTTTTGAGTGAAGCTGGTGGCTGGGAATCTTTAACTTTCCATTTAAAGCACAGATGCAACCATTCCTGCACAGCTCCCCCTCTCCAATCTGCTCCACCTCAGTGGTGGCTCCTGGTTTTACAGCTGAGCCTCTGAACCAGGTGTGAGAGGGACAGAAAGTGCCCTGAGCCAGGGATGATGACTGCTCAGGATGCAGGAGGAGGGGCAGGGCTGCTTCCTTTTTCTCTCATTCCTTGTGTGTGGGATGATGCCCTGTGCTGGCCTTGCTGACCTCCCTCTGTGGTTGCCGTGGCAGGTCAGCCATTCCCGTGGCATTCCTGATTCCCCCTCAGCCCACAGCCATCAAATGTGGAGCCTCAAGGTGATGCCTTGGGAAGGCTGAGCTGGAGCAGAGGCTGGGCAGAGTCAGAGAATAAAGCAGAGATTTATTGAAAGGCCTTTAGGGCACAGGACAAGAGCCTGGCCAGGGCTGCACCCAAGGGGGACCCAAAATGGACCCAAAATGGACAAAGGGTCCCCAGGTCTCACCCTTGGATCAGTTTGGGTCCATTTGCACCTTGGGGTTGAATTGTCCCATTCCAGCTCCAGGCTATCAGGTCCCATCCTTCTTGTTCCTCCCTCCAGCCCCCCTTGGTTGTGCTTTGGGGCTGAAAGTTGTCCTTGGTGTGCAGCAGGAGAAGGATTTGTTTTGTGTCCCTGCTGTGTGCAGAGCTGAGTGACCCTGGGGGTGAGCTCAGAGCTGCACCCTGGGCAGCACAGAGCCTGAAACACAGCAAAGAGAAAACTTCAGGCATCAAAGGAGATGGGAGTGTGGTTCCCATGTAGGAAGGCATTCCTTGGCAGGCTGGGCTGGGAGCAGCTGCTGGAGCTGAGGTGGGATCAGGGCAGGGCATTGCTGGGGATGAGCTCCTGGAGCCTC
The DNA here is from genome assembly GCA_013401035.1 of Horornis vulcanius. Lineage (NCBI taxonomy): Eukaryota > Metazoa > Chordata > Aves > Passeriformes > Scotocercidae > Horornis > Horornis vulcanius. The sequence goes on from VZUA01068981.1 coordinate 10,844, forward strand.
TCTCCTGCTCTGGCACCTGAAAGAGAGTTTTGGGGACCTGAAAGTTTGGGGACCGAAGTTCTGATGTGATAACAAAGTGATCATTTCCCAACATGGCTGGCACTGTCATTCCTACCTGCAGAACTTTTTAGAGAGTTCCATGAGGGCTTTTTCCCCCTGAACTTAACTATTCACGGTCTACTTGCCTAGCTCAGGTGTGACATCACACCAAAATACCCCTGAAGTTTGAGGGGGAAAAAAAAAATCAGTAATATTTCAACCTGCTCTTCAAAGATCTCTGAAACTTCTTACTCTCCTTGGATTGGATGATTCTGATTTTCGTACAAGAGGAATTTGAGCCTCACCATGAGGATTAGGGGGAAAAGCTTCTGCAGAGGGGTTTTAGTTTGGAAGGAAACACAGAGCGTTGTGACAACTGTAAAAGGTCCATGCAGAGAGACAGATGCTTTCAATTCAGCTGCTCTGAATTTTTTATATTCTCCTTGCACTGCTTCAGGTGCCTGGATGAAGGCACTTTTCCCTCTGGAGTTTTGGTGCCAATGTGATAAGAACATGAGGACTGATCATCTGCACTTCCCTCATCATTTATTTATAACCACTTAATTAAGTTATTATGGACTCCTCTTTTTTCTTACTGGCAGTGAGGACTAAATTAATTTTCTTAGCTTTTCCTTTGTATCCAGGATCTCTGACTTATCATTTCTCTGCTAAAACTGCTCTTTTTCAAAGGGCATTGTATCATCCACAAGCAATTCTGGGATGACCAATTCAAAATCCACCCTGGTAAAGCTGCACCAAAGCTGTAACAAAGCTTCTTTTTTAAAATTTATATTCCTCTGGGAATATTTCCTTGTTGCTTCTCTTTTATGCATTGCAAGACAAAAAAAAAGCCACATTTTTTGGTTTTAACTTTTTTTTCTTCTTGTGTGTCTCTTATCTGTTCTAAGCCTCCCTTTAAGACTTTTTCTCCCAAGAACTTTTTCCTTTATTTATTGCTACTTATGAGTCAAAAAGCAGAGGGTGAAGCCTCTGACAGAAGGTTGGCACCTCCTTTGCCAGCAAAAAAACTGTCTTGGGAATGACAGAAACCCTTGGATTTGCTTCTTTGGGCTCCCCTACCCTCATGGAAAACATCATCCAGCTGCTAAAGATGATAAAAAAAGAGAAACATCTGAGTTCTTAAGAAAACAAACAGGAGAGCTGCCATTCACTACACACTTTAATGCCTCATTTATTCTGAATAGGACTCCCCAGTCGCTGCCAAGAAAGACTTCCAGGTTTTAGGGCAAATATTTACAGGTTTTCTCCTTCCTTTGGACAGTATTTATCTAAAAGCCAAGATTCCCTCTGGGTTTTCCAGATTTCTCCATCCATTTGCTCTCTGTTTCATCATTCCCACCCACCCCGGTGTGGTTCTGTTTTCCTCCCTTGCCCCAGCTGGGCTCAGATTAAGCCATCCATCACTTTATGTTCTGTTTGGCAAAACCACCAAGCTTCTTAAAATATTTGTTCAATACCAGGGCGAGAGGAGGTTCATAATCCTCTGACCTGCCTTGTGAAATATTAATAAGAGAAATCACTTTGTAAGGGGTGAAAGCTTTTTTTATTTTTTTTTTTTTTCCTTCACTCAGCGAGGTCTCCCAAGAACAGCAGAAAATAGAGAGAAATTTCGTCACTCCCAACCTGACAAAAACCCAGCAGCCAGCAGGGGCCTTTTCTCCTGCAAAACATTCAGTATTCATCCACCTACCAGCAAATAAATTAATAACAAGTGTCTTGCAAATAGAGTGTTTAAGCCTTTCAAGTGCTGAGGGCATAAAGCCAGTTCCTATTTCCTCATTTGGAAATTCTACCTCGGTTGGAAAGGCAGAATAAAACACCCCAGATTATCCAAATACCAGGAACCCCTATTATTTAATTTCCTCTAATCTCTGCCTGTGTGTGTTTAGTTTAGTTTTCCCACAATCTCTTTTTTTTATTTTCTCCTCAAGTTCATAAATAGATTTTTACCTCTGAGGGTCTTGTGGATGTTAAATCCTTCAAAGCGATGCCACCATAACTTCACACTTGATTTTAAAAGTAGGATTAAAACTAATCATGATCATTGTTTTCACTGAAAAGATACAAATATTAAAGAAAAACACATTTATGTAATTACTTAACACTGTAAAATACTGGGAATGAGCTGTTGATTAGACAGCAAATGTCTAAATATTTTTTTTAATTCAAACATGTTTGCTGAGTTTCTACAAAATATATTTGTTGTTAATAATTTTCTGAGCAGTTCTGGAGTTTTCAAGAGAGCAGTTTAGAATTAGGAATGGTGAGATTTTCAACCCTATTTTGGATAAGCTGCTTTTGCTTCAGGCTCTCATCCTGGATTTGTGGTGCTTGCCCAAGGGCTGCATCACTTCTCCCATCAGAGAATTATTTAGGTGGGAAAAGAGCTCCAAAGGTCATGTTCAGCCAATTGTCTTTGGTTAGAGTGACACTGGCTTTGGTCCAGAGTGTCCCTGACCCCAAAGCCACCAGCAGCACCCTGGTGCAGGTGAATGCTTGAAGGTTCTCCACTGCTCTCAAGTTCATATCCACCCACAGATCACANGCCACTTGTCTTTGGTTAGAGTGACACTGGCTTTGGTCCAGAGTGTCCCTGACCCCAAAGCCACCAGCAGCACCCTGGTGCAGGTGAATGCTTGAAGGTTCTCCACTGCTCTCAAGTTCATATCCACCCACAGATCACAATTTTCATCCCACATTTGATGCTCTGCTGGCTCCCAGAGCATCCAATCCCCCCTGCCCAGGATCTGGCAGCATCCTGCTGGTTCCCCTGGGTGCTGCTGCACCATCATTTGGGGAGATACACCCAAAAAAAATCCAAGAATTCTCAGCAGAGAATGAACAAATGGGAAGGTTTCCTTACAACTCTCTGTGTGCTTTGCGGGCTGATTGCCTTGATGACACTCTCCTTAAAAAGTTCTTGCTGGGAAATGCTGTTTTCCTCCTCTTTTGGAGTTCTCTGCATTAATAATAAGGAAGTTATTTACATCAAGTGTTGCTCTGGTGCCAGACAAGACACAAAGTGCTCTACAGGTCTGTGCAGAGAGGAGATTTTTTTTTTTATTATCCTTTACAGAGAAGGGAAAGGCAGAGAATCCTCTCCTCCTGCCAGAATTCCAGCAGTGGAATGAGTGATACTGGCTGTGCCCGAGTGCAGGGAGGGAAATCTCCTGAAGCATGGGAAAAGCTCTCTGAGCNTCTGTGCCTGAGTGCAGGGAGGGAAATCTCCTCCCAAGGCTTTTAGGGTTTGCCTGAAGCATGGGAAAAGCTCTCTGAGCTCTCCCCATCCTGCAAAAAGCTTTGTGTTCCAGCACTGTCGGTCTGGCCTCTTTCTTTAGGTGCACATGAATATAGAAATTATAAAATGAGGTTTAGTTCATTAAGCTGGTGCCAGGAAAAGCCCGTGGAAAGCAGAGAGCAGTGAAATCCCTGAGGAGGGAAGGAAGGAGTGGGGGAGTGCTGGGAGCAGCCCAGATGGGGCTGCCAGGCAGTGGAGAGGGGAGAGTTTCATTTGAAATAGAGGGAAATCATTTGGGAAAAGAGGGAACTGCCAAAGAAATAAGGCCTGGAGAAACAGCTGCATCAGGCAGGGCTGGTGGGGAGGTTCAAGGGTTCAGCCCCTGCACCTCTCACTGCATCTTCCCTGGGGGGGTCAGGTGAGAACAGGCTCCTTTACACCCTTTAAAAGGCCATCGTTTATCCCTGGGAAAGCCAGGCATCGATCCTAATTCCTGTTTTCCAGACAGAGCCTAATATATGTGTATATGTATAGATATATATAGCATTGGATAAGGCTTGTGACCATAAACACAGCAAAAAAAGCCCCAGTGAAGCTGAGACCCTCCAAATCTTTGTTCCCTTTCCCATCCCTCTGCAAGCCTGCCCTGGTTATTCCTCTTTCCTTTTCCCCCAGGACACAAATGCTTTTAATTCCGTCCTGGAAGAGGCCAAGATGCTTCCAGGGGAGCAACCTCTGTGCCTGCTCCTAGACACAGTCACACAGAACAAAGAGAAGGAAGAGCTTGATAATAATAAGTAATTATAATTATAATTAGCACATATTTAGTGCTTTTCATTTCCAAGGCACTGTACAAATATTAGCTAATGAATATTTGGTAAGCAAACATTTTGAGCTTCTGGAAGGATTATTATAAACCATGAAGAAAATACTTTGGCTGACTTTTTCTCCCTGCTGCATTTGCAAGGTTATTATTTGCTACACCTGTAACTTAATCATGGCAAGACGTTTTGTATTTGGTTTTTATCTAGTATTTAAATGCTGGTGTCTTTGATTGGATTTTAAGGATTTGGAGGGTGTAGGAATAAGTTCTTTAAAGCATTTTTACGAGAAAATAGTGTGAGCAATGTGGACAAACTTTGATTTTGTGGGGGCAAATATCTTGCCCACATTTTCCTCCCTTGTTTTAGTGGGAAAATGATGAGCTTTGGGTCTGGACTGATCCTCCCACGTCGTGTTTGTGCTCCCATGTGCAATGACCCACTACCACCAATATCCTGATGTTTTTCCTCAGGCTGATGCAAAGCTCTCCAATGATCCCACATTTGGCAATTTGGGGGATGCTGAGCAGCCATTCAGGACAGCTGCTTTGGTGAGAGGGCCCATCCCATGGCTGGAATTCTGGGATTCCCACTGGGAGGCTGCAAAAGGTGCAATGGGCACATTCAAAGCAGATATTTATAGAGATACCCCAAAGCTCGGGGCAGATGATTCTCTTTTATCGTGGGTGGAATTGTTTGTGCTTCGTGGTGTTGGTGATGAGGAGATGCAGTGACTGCACCCAAACCTCTCAGAAGATCCAATAACTCTTTGGAGTTCAGCCACCAAGTGTTCTCTAAGCCAAACCCCTCAGATCTAAACATTCTGCTGTTCTAATGAGCTTTTCTTGATGGCTGTAATTGGTGTCTTTGCTTGTCTTTGCCCTTGGCTTTGAAGTTTGGAGTCATTACCTCATGGAAATTCTCTTTTCCAACACAATCCCATCCCATTCCAGTGATTCCTGCCTCCTCATTTGTGCCCTTTTTGAAGCTCACACACTCTCATCCCTTCCTAATCAATTCCCTGCTTCCCAAACATCCCCACTTTTGGCTCCTGCAAGCTTCCCTCGCATGAAGTGATTCGAGTGCTCAGCTCTCTCTCTTTTCCCTCACCTTGTCTGCTCCAGTTTGTGCTTTCAGCTGGCCACTGGATGTGTCTTGCTCCTTGAATTCTGCAGATCTTGTGTGATCTCTGTATTAGTTTCTCTTGCAATTGCTTCAGCCCTCCTTGCACAATATGCACTCAGCAGCTGCTTCTGCCACTGCCTCTGAAGGCAGAAGTGATTTCTCCTGCCAATTTTCCACTTTCCTCTCCTCTCCAGGCTTGATCTCGTTGTGTGCTTTAAAGTCAGTAATAATACAGTGTGTGTGACATGCTCCTGAACTGGGGATGAAACGAGGAACACGGAGAGAGCAGCCAAAATATTTAATAACAAACTGTAATGTGCAGCAGGCTTGGCAGGCCCAGGGAAATCCACACCCAGCAATCCCCAGGCAAACAGGGATTGCACGTGGAGCCAAGCACAGAGGTGCATCTGCTTTTGTGACTTTTCATAATTATTTCTGGTTGACCAGAAGTTTAGTTATTGGCAATTATCAAAAGTAGTTTTCCACATATTTTTAACAAGAAACCTGTTCTAAGTTGCAGGGATGTTTGATGTTTTAGAAAATTCAATGTCTTGGATCTTTGATTCCCATCTCACATTTGGAATGTACAGTCTAAATAATTTAACTCCTGTTTAGAGTATAAACTTTTCAGGCTGGGACAGCTTCTATTCTTCATGGGGTAAATCAAGTATACATTGGAATTTGAGCTATTTGGTAGCAATATCTAGGTTTAGAGTACATTTAAAGAAATTTCTCCCTGTGAGGGTGGGGAGGCCCTGGCACAGGGTGCCCAGAGCAGCTGTGGCTGCCCCTGGATCCTTGGAAGTGCCCAAGGTCAGGTTGGAGCACCCTGGAATAGTGGCAGGGGTGGAATGCGTCCCAAACCATTCTGGAAATTTATATTATGTAAAGAGAAGGCACACACAGGATGGAAACTGATTTTCTTTCTGACTTGATTCTACATATAAGGTTTACCTCCTAGAAAAATGCATTTATTCAGTGCCTGGCACAGTGAATCACCAGTTTGATGTGAAAGCTTTCAGGCTCTACATTGCTACAAATAATCTGTCACAAACAACTGAACACTTTATTTCCTATAGGGGTAGAACGGAATGCAAACAAAAAAAGGTAACTAACCAAAAATCAAAATGAAAAAATCAAACCTAAGTGGTGTGCGTGGCTTTTGTGGCTGTTTTAACACATAGATTAATATTTCCCAATATTGGCATTTCTCTGGATGTCACCAACGTCCACGTGATGGAGAAAGGTCAACCAAGATTAGGGCAGGGATCATCCTTGCAGCGTTTCCAGTTGATGGGGAATATAAAGCACTGTGAGTGCTTAATCAAAAGCAGCTTCTCTGAGTGACTTTTGGAGGTCTTGACGAGCTCTGCAAGTTCCCAGCTCCTGAGAGCTCCTTGTCTGCACCTTCTCTCCCCACCCACCAGCAGCAGCTCTGGGTGATGACAGTCTGCTGCAGGATCCTGAGACAAGGCACAGAAAGGATTTGTGCTCCAGGGTTTGGGAGTGGAAATCCAGGGAGAGTCACGCAGGGCAAACAGATTTCATTCCTTCTGCGAGGAGCCGGGGTCAGGTTCAGCCTGTAGCCCTTCAAAACCTGACAAAAAAAAAAAAAAAAAAANAAGAAAGGCAAACTTGATCCTTGAACCTGCTGAAAAAGTCCTAAACTGTTTAGATGGTGGGGATCATCAGGCTGCTGCTCAGCAGGGAGCTCTGATTCATCAGCATCAGGGTTTCCCCTCAGCTTTCTGCCTACATCTTCTACTTAGCTTGGCAGGGACATTGTCAGAGAATAAAAGGCTTCTTCCTCGTGTCAAAGGGCTGGCATTCATCAAAATGATAATACTTTTTACCTAGAGCACCTTTTAGATGAGGTTCATGAAGCCTGTAAAGATGATGATAAAGAGAAAAATGTTGCAGGATTTTTTATTATATTTTTGGCACTAAAACTGCTACTACATGAAATGGGAGCTTTTTCTTTTATAAGTTTCCTTTGGCTTTAACTTTATAAATATTTCTTGGTTAAGTCAGTGGACTGCTTTTCACACAAAGCCTAATCCAAAGCTTGCTAAGGTCAACAGAAAGCTGCTTATTAATTTCAGCAGACTTTTGAATCAAGCTCCAAGTGCAAAACTTGCTCTCTGAATCAAACAAAAAGTTTTTGGGACACAAAAGGAAAATTCACACCTTCTAGGATTGAGCACTTCATTATGAGGATAGTTTAAATTCCAGTAAATCTTCTGGGAATTTTTCTCTTGATTTTGGAAAGGTGGTGGGTCCAATCTGAAATATTGAGGGTGTTCTCTGACCAGTGCTGGGCACTTCCACCTTCAGGGACAATGGGAAATGTGTGATACCTAAAAAGGGGAATTCCCAGCCCTCCAGGGTGGGTGATTAATTGTAGGAAGAACAGAGAGTGAAGTTTAAGCACAGTTTAGGCACAGCTGAATTTGTTCCATGGTCTGGAAGCAGCCACCAGGGCAGGCAGAAGAAATTTGGGATGGTGGTGGTGGCAGCAAGACCCAGCAGTGCTTAAACCAAGCTGGCCTGCTCTGGAGAGTGATCCTGAACTTCCTGACAGGGAGGGGTTGGTGGGAAGCTGCCCTGGAAGGTGCCAAGGCCAGGAGATGTAGGGTGGGAGGTTCTGGAGCTACACCCCAGCTCAGGATTTGGGGTCACCTGTGTGATTTTCGTGCAGTGTCCCAGGCAGGTGCATTCCAGGCTGATTTGGGGGAAACTGCAGAGCTTCTGCTTGGGCTCAGTTGTTCATATTTTTGAGTGACAAGCATGTGAATGTTGCTCCAGGAAAGTCCAGTCTAAAAAAAAATCACAGGTTTGTAGGAAAGCTTTGAGAAAGGAGGAAAAGTGACGTGCAGAAAAGAGGAGTTGTTCCAATATTTTTCACTGGTAGAGGTGCTCATTTCTCAGCAGCAGGGAGAAAGCTCATGGAATATCTCTGCCTCTTGGTCAGCACCAAACGGGACAGGGCTGGTTGAGTCCTCTCCTTTGGCCAAGAGCAGCAACAGCAAGAGAATTTAGGGGCTTTCAGGGATTTCTCCCCATCTGTGCTCCCAGATCAGCTGTTCCTGGTGCAATCCAGCACATCCCAGGCTTCCATCCACTCCTCCTCCTTGCATGGCCAGGATAATGAGAACTTGGACCTTCTAAATGAGCTGAGATCTCAGCGAGGGTTTAGAGGGCAGTGAAACCTTTCACAGGCAAATGCCTGATTGGCATTTTCTAAGCTCCTCTCTGCACCTCGGGTATCTGCTCTCCACAGGCCAAAGCCACAGAGGGAAGCAGGGGGTCACCGGGTGCCAAAATGCACAGAATTGTCAATTATCCAACTGTGACTCACGAGTTTGGTGTCCACACAAGCCCTTGAACCACTCTCCCTGGGCTGACTGTGAACATAATTCCCCATAAAGCTGCTGGTGAAGCTTGTAAGCCCCAGGGAGGTTGGAATGAGGTGATCTTTAAGGTCCCCTCCAACCCAAACCATTCCCTGATCCTGCAGTCCCCTCTGGAACTGGGATTCAGTCCTGGCCCACTCCATTCTAAATGGCACAACCTTGCAGGGACAATATTAGGAGACCTGATTTAAACACCCATTAGCTTAAACTTCCTTAAATATGGAGCTGTTTGCTTTTAATTAGCTCTCTGTATGCCTGCCCACATTTGCAAAGACACAGAGGGCAGTGTCTGCTGAGGTTTTGAAAAATGGCACGAAAACAAAGAATAAAAGACACAATTAGTCCCATTAAAGATGAATCTCTACCCCCAGCTCCTGCCTGTGAGCTGCCCAAGCTGTGTGGGGAGGGATGTGCTCTGAAAGTGAGGATTTCCAGGGAATATGTCCTGAGCAGCAGAAGGAACAAGTTCATCCTTCCCAAAGACAGAGGGATTGCTTCACAGCAGATGATGGGGGACACTAAAGGAGCACTAATAAATAGCAGCAAAGGAACCACAGTTGGAGTGTGCAGAGCTCTCCTTGAAAAACACCTGGGGAACCCAGGAGCTGGCGAGCATAAAGCTGGTCTGAAGTTTATCCTGTAGTTTATCCCCCAAACCTTGTTCTCCAGAGGGAAAAACCTGTGCTAGAATTACCTGGATGAGCTCCTTGATCTTTCCTGGCTTCCTCCAGCACAGCCTGGCAAACCTTAGCTCACATTGCCAAGGGAACAGCAAAAGAGAGGGCTCAGCTTCTCAAAGGGGATGGATATCTGCATTCCCCTCACTCCTAAATCACTCAGGCAATCCAAATTATCTGCTCTGTCACATATCTCCCAGTCTCCATGAGGAGATATTCACGCAAAAATATTTTAATATATAATTTTCCAGTCACTTTCTTTAACACAGCTTAGAACTAGGAATATTTATTGCTTCACTCACTCCACTCAGCGTCTGACATTTCTCCTGCAGTTTTGTTCTTGTGACTTTCCTGCCTCTCCCAGCCCAGCCAGTGAAAATCATGGGATAAAGTGACACAAAGTGGAATGCAGCGCTGGTGTTTGGGGAAGGAAGGCTAAAAGCTTCCCACACCCAGCAGCCCTGTGCCTCAGCTGATGAGCACTGACATTTGGCGCTTTGTAATGGGTTAGGAGCCTCGAAATTTATTGTAAACTTAATGCTTTACAGCCTATCTTCAAAACATTTACACAGCCAGTAAAAGATGATGGATATTTTCAGAGCACTCCTCTTCCCCAGCAGTTCCTGTTGCTGTAACCCTGCACGAGCAGCAGCGATTTGAAATATATTATTGATGCATCTTTGAAGATTTGTTATCTGATCCCTCATGTTTATTGCTGTCATGCAACTGGCTCCTAAGTGTCCTCTTCTGTGAGGCAGGGGTGAGGAGATAGCATCGGGGTGATTGTTATTTGTGTTATTGGTGGTGTGGTGGGAGAGGCAGCAGCCCAGCAGGGCTCCATTGATTTCGATCCCAGACAAAGGCTCCGGATAACAGAGGAGCTGCTCTTTGCATTCTACTTTTTAAATAAAGCAGGGGGAACAAGAGCAGGAAGAAAGCGATACAGGAGATAAACAAGCAGCAGAGAATGAAGTGCAGGAGAGATGGATGTGTGTCTGCACCTGTGCAGATAATGAGAGCCATACTTGGCATTAATGACTCCTGTGTGATGGAAGGCTGGAGAGGTGAATGAAGAGTGACACAATTAGACACCAGTGCAGAAATCCACCTTGGGAAGGTGGGCAGAGTTATAGGAAGGTCGACTCTTTTATGGCTATTGGATCCTGGAGATTTTGTTACTCCACACCTTCAATCTGATTTCCCCCAAAATGTGTTTTGTGGATTACCTGGCTGCCTTTGCATGCTCTGCTCTGGCCTTATTTATTCCCTTAAAGCCAAGAGTGGGTCAAACTTCCAGTGCAAAGCACAAGGGATTTGCTGAACCCACTCCCCCTTGCCCCATCACCCCAGTTCTTGATGAAGACTCTTCTCCAGCTTCCTTGTAGCTCCTTTCAGATCCTGGAATGCTGCCATTCCTCCCTTTATTACATTTTGTCGTTCCTTCTTTAATGCATTCACATCTTTAGAACCAATACCAAACATCCCCAGCCTCTGGGCATTTTTACTCTATTTACTCCCAAT
>VZUA01068984.1:19817-29876 GCA_013401035.1 Horornis vulcanius
CCTGTAATATTTTTTCTGAAGACGTTTTTATTCTTGCAAAGTTTAACAGATTGAAGAACAAGGGAGGCGGGAGAGATGAGGTGATACTTTTGCTGGTTTGAAAAAGAGAGTTGGACCTATGATGCTTTATGTAGAGAATGGGTATTTCTCACAAGCATTAAGATTTACTAATTTAATTTAAAATAGCTTGCCTTTATAAAGATTTGATTCCTTTACTTTTCAATACCATATATTTGTGTTCTCCTAACTTAGGCTTCAGTTAGGTGAAAAGGCCATGTTCATTAATTGAACAGCAGAGAGATAAAAAAGTCAGTAAGAATTTTTTGTTTGTGAAGCCCTCCAAACAACTGTTAACACATGTAAAAAATAAAAATGTGTTCAGCAGTTTCACACAGAAGATGTAAGCAATGATAATGAGCAGTATAGAAGGAGGATTTCCAGGAGGTGACATGTACAATGAAATCAACAGGCAACTAACCCATCTTGGAACAGTTGCACCTACTCACACAGAAGGTAATTCCTGCACAAACACATAGTATTGTCCAGTCTGTCTTTTATTTTTAAATTGTCAGGCTTTCAAACACAGTTAATTAAAATGAATTTCTAGTTTTCATGACAGATTTCACTTGATATGAGCAGTGTCTTTGAAGGATCTGTCTGTTTAAGCTATTGATATTCCAGTAAGCATTATGAAAATTATTTCTGCTGCCACTTATAAATCTTACTCTAACTGACAGATGACAGCAGGAGGTGTTATTAGTTTAATTTTGGTGAATTGCAAAGTAGGTATGAGGCTTTTTCCATTGGTTTTTCAAAGGTCTTGTGGGAGAATAAATTTAAGGAAAATGTAGGAGGCATTTAAAAAAGAAATGAGAAGTAGATCTGAAAATAAATATAACTTTTTTTTGTCCAGTAAGAGATATGTAATTGGTGTTACAAAGCAGACAAATAACATCTACCTTGCCTTTGAATGGGGAATGGACTGAGAAAGAATCTATTACTCCTTACTGGTATTTGCAGCCATACTGTGCAGTTAAAGAGTGCACAGATGGATTTTGAGGATGACATTTGATAAACTTTGGTGCTGGCCACTAAGTCTGGCTGGTTCTGCCACTTAGAGCATGACCAGTCTCAGCACTAGGGGTAGCCCTGGCTTGGTGGCTATAATCTGCCTTGTAGATGAGAGTTAGGTAAGTTTCTGCATGGCCTCGCATTTACAGTGGACTTCAGTGGTTTGCATGTCTCCTTTTTTTTAAGTATTGTGTATGAGCTGGATGTTGCCTGAATTCCCAGTGAATACAGGAAGCACCATGTTCTTAAAACACACTTCTGGGAGCCTATCACTTGTAATCTGCTACCCTTACTTGTGCCCTTATATTCACAGAAAGATAAGGTAGCAGTAGGGAAAACAATGCTATTGCTTTCTCACCACTTGGTGTACAGTGTCTGGTCAGAGGAGGCCCAGGATGTACCATACCCTGCATAGTTGATAGCAACAAACCCAACTCAAGGCAGGAAAGATGATTCAACACACTCTGCTTTAAGCAACTTCTGGGATGTACGCCCCAAGGGTTATAGTGGTGTGCTCTTTTTCTGCTTATATCTTCATTGAAACTTTAATATTTATTTTAAGATTTTGAATCAAATATAAACTTAATAACCTTTACATTACATACACCAGCAAAAGAAAAATCAAGCGGTCTTCACTGGAGTGTTACAGATGGGCCCTTTTGTAGAAATCACATAACTTTCTTTACGTTTGTTATTTGACAAGTGTCTGGTGGCTTGTCTGTGTGGCTCTTTCAGGATTGCCCCTGTGTCTCTGCAAATACAAGGATGTGTTGCTTGTGTGTTGGCTTCTGTCTAGATTTGAAATAAAACAACTGGTGACTCCATATGGAGATAGGAGGAAGAGTCACTAGCTGTGTTTGATGGAGTTATTCCACTGTAGAAAGAAATAACCATAGTGCTATGGTCTTTATTGAAATGAGGAGCTTAGGCCATTAACAATAAAGAAATCTTGTAGCTACAACACACTTTTTTAAAAGAATATTTCATGAATGTCCTTAAAAGTTGAAGGTGGTCACTGTGACTCTCCAAAAGCTTTGAAAACATTTGGTTTTGTATGGTAGGTGTTTCAGGAGATAAGAGTCTCTTAAGCTCCAATCGAAAGATTTGTTAGTCACTTCTGTTAGTATGTTTAATGCTTTTTTAATATTCCAAAGTTTTGTCAGACTTTTATGATGGCCTTCTGAAACTGCTGGTTGATCCGCATAATCCAAGAGAGTGAGGACAGAGAGAGTATCATTTGTAATTGCCTACTTGGCTTATGACTCTGAGTACCATGTTTGACGGGCTGGCTGAGGTGGCCTCATGACTACTTTCATTTCCATCTTAGGCTACCTGCAATAGTTCACCCCTCCTCTGCCATCTCTGCCCCTTTCAGTCTACTCAGTGCACCACTAGATGGTTTGTTACACAATCTTTGTGTAAACTGGCCTCTCAAGGTGAGAAATGAGGCTCACATGAGGAAAGCAACACGAATCTTTGGATTGGTGGTTGGGGATGTTCCTCCTTCTGCAGTAGTCATGTGAAACCATTCCCTGGAAAGTGTTGGCCTTTTCACATGGGAGAACTTGAAGTTATGGTTTTGACAGTAGATAGGAGAGTGGTTTGAGTGCCAGTTTTCAACTAATAGTGTTCCATAAAAATATATTTGGGTTAAAACACAAGAACTATTGCCTAGGTGGTTTCTGATACTACAGTGGAGGAAATGAAATTGTTCTTGTTGTGTTGAGCATCCAGACTTGATTTCTGACATTTTTACATAAAGACTGAGTAGATAGTAAGAATAAAAGGGTAGAAAAGGTGGCAGGTACAGTTCGCCAGCCCTTAAACTGTTTAAGAAAGGATGGTATTTTTGAATCTCTTCTGGTTATTTTGATCTAGTAGGAGATAGTAGGTCAGGACCTTAATATGCGTATTGAGCAGGAATTTTTTCACTTTCATCCAGATGCTACTGCTATCAAGTGTTGATATTGCACTTCAAATTGCTTTACATTGCTTGGATCTGCCAGTTTTTCTTGACTTGGGAATGAAGCTGGTGCATAACTTCATGAAGCCTATGGAACAGGGTACAAATCAATACTTAAATTAGAGGAGTGTCTACCAGCCTCACTCAGCTGAGGTTGTATGAAACATGAAATGATTTAAACTGGCCATCAAGGTCTGTGCCAGATGGCTTTCAAATATGCATAGTTGAGACTGATAGCTGGAGAAAGCAGGGAAGGTGCTTTACCACTGCTAGCACAACTGCTTTACTTCTGCTTTATTAGTAACGCAAATCATTTCAGCTTGTGTTCACCAACTTCTGCTCTCAAATCCATGTAGTTAACATTGACAGTGATTTTTCTTATTCTGCAATGAGCTTGCTTTGCATAGTGAAACATCTTGACATCTTCACAGAGTCTGCTTTCAGATGCATTTTGATAATAGGTAGATCTTGTTGTGGTGACTGCAGATCTAAGGATTTGTTCCTAAACTAGAGCTGTATTTCTAAAGTGATTTGAAAGAGATTTGGGAATAAAGGATTAAATTCTCTGTGATTTGAGAAAAATGGTCTCTTTTTCTGGATTTGTGTGTATGTGTGTTGTTTACTGGTACTAGAGGCACTTAGAGTGGATTTATCCTTCACACAGTCACCCACCCTGCAATTCATACCAGGTTATAGGAATGTTTTGGAAGGACTTTGGTACAAACATGCAAATCCAAAATTAGATATCAGCATATAAAGCAGTGGTACATGCTAAGTCTTGCTTGTGAGTGGGTAATTTGTGTATGGCTTTCTTTTTTTCTTGTTGATCCTTGTGTTGCCAGGCACTGGACAGCAGCTCCTCAAACCATATTAGCAAAATCATTTAGAAAAAGTTGTCTTGGTTGTGCAAAGTCTGATACCTAAAACTGTGTTGTGCTACCTAACTTCTAACACGGGAAATTGGCTTACCAGATGGAAAAATGCAAGGGATGTATGCTTGAGGGGAGTACTTCATATTTTCTGGGAAGATAGTTGTAACATTCTTGTTAGATAAACCTCTCATTCTAAAACTTCAATGCTGAATTTGCATATGCTCAAAGCTTTTTATTTGCCTTCTATTGACAGTCAAATCTAAGGCTACAGAAGTTAATACAGAGAATAAGGTCGTATTTAAACCCCGGGCAAAATGCTTTGAACTGGACAAAGTTAATACATGTTACTTTGAGGCAGCGATTGTAAAACAGGCCAGTTTCAAGCTCCTAATGGGGAGCTGCCAAAGGCCCCTCCTGAGCATTACTGAGCTGACAAAGTAAAACCACTTCTGATGGGCTTTCCTCTTCACTGTCACAGTTGCAGTAGCTGAAAAGGGTGACGTGGTTGTAGGGCTACTGCATGGCCTAGATTCCTGGGGTGAGGGTGAATGGGAGAGCTGAGGCTGGTGGGCACATGTACCCTACCATGGGGAGGAGGATGCCTGTAGGAAAGGTCTTGGCCACCCTGCAGGATGGGGAGTCTGAGCCAGCTGCAGGGCTCTCCTCTGCTGGCAAGGACTGGCCCCATGCTGGGCAGCATGAGCTAGAGCATGACCAGTGGGTTTTGCCTTTAGTCGTGCTTGTGAGGCAACATCCAGAAATGGTGCCTTGTTTTGCACCTCTCCTGACAGTCGATGGGGGCTGTCCTGTGGTGTGTGGGGAGAAGTAGAGTGAGGTGGCTTTGCTTGAGCTGGAAAGGGGAAGGCTAAAGAGGGACCCTGGTGATGCTCTGCAGTGGGGCCTTGTAGGGAAGGTGCTGCTAGGCTCACCTTTTTCCTAGGATGAGCGTGGGAGTGTGGAGAAGGGCTTCCATGATTGACTTGAGCTGGTGAGGCCTGTGTTGGCTGCAAGGGGCAGTCCCTGTCACTGAGTGACCTTCAGGAGGAACTGCTGGTGTTGCTGCTTTCTTCCTTGTCACCAGTTCTCATCTAGGGCTGTCCCCTGACCTTGAGGTCAGGTGAGCGGCGGTGCTGGCACAGGGCTGTACCTTCTGGCAGTGGCACAAGCTTGGGTATTCCTAAACTAACTGTGAAGCCACATCCTTCCTCTTGCTCTGACATGGTAGTGCAGCTGCTTGATATGCGAGTTCAGCCCAGCCGACTGTGCTTAACTTTGGCAGAGCAATCCTGGCCACTTACATAAGCGTCTTAAAAAACTGAAACTAGTCACTCTGGGCTGATTCTGTTGCTGAAGTGACACAAACGCATCCAAGATGAGATTCCTGTGACTATTTTAGATCATGTCCTAGGTGCCTAAATTTAATATTTTGATATATATGTTTTCATTTTTCCACTGCCTATTTACAAAAAGCACCTGAAGTGCCTACCTTAGAGGTGAGGTAGGTGTTCCCTTTTGGTCAGGTGAATCTTGCATATGATGGAAGGAATGTAAAGTTTTAACCCATGAAATGTGCACAGGCTTCAGAACTTGAGATAGACCCTTCAGGTGGTGAAAACAGGTGATGGGGAAGAGCACAATTTCAACACTGACTTTAAAAAAATCTCTTGCATCTGCTTCATGCTATTACCAATTATTAAAGTACTAAATCTTGGGGGGTGACTAATGTTAGAATCAGTCGCTGTTCAGCTGTGTACTGAATGGAAGGGTTTCAGGTTAAAAACTGAGACAACAACAAGCCTCTGTAGATTCTTAAAGGCAGTTGTAGTAATTCTAAAGTATAAAATTCTGTGGAATTTTCTGTAGAAACTTCACCAAGAGGAAGGATGCTCATGTTTCAAGGGGCTTTTCAGCCCTTTCCACCAGACCCTACTTACTTTATATGGATCGTGTGTCTTAACTTGCTGATTAGAAGCCTAATTTCAGCCTCTCAAATGTAAAGGGTGTTATAAACATGGTTAGTTGGGAGCTTAGCAAGGCTCCAGTTGCCAGATGAATTAGAATTTGTGGTATATTTTCTGTGAGTATGGTTTCATATTTGCTTCACTCAAGCAGCTTCAGTGTAGTTGTTCTGTGCCATGTTTTGAGCTGGCACTGGCATTGGATTATCTGTGTGGTGAGTCTGGTTAGATAACCATTCTGCCTGAAAAAGCATTTTTACTATCTGTATAAGCTTTTTGTGTACCTGCAGTAACTTCACTGTTGTCACAAGAGACTGCAATAACTTGGGGAATTAAGGGATGATCAGAGTGGTTGGTATACATCCTGATACTCGATCATTACCATGTTTGTGATGGAAGAAGCATGGCTTTCATTGCTGTGGTTGCTCTGCATAGAAGGTATTGAGCAGCCTAGCTGGAGTCCTGGGAACCCAGGTACAGCATACAAATGGAGAACACTGCAGGAGCTCTTGAGTTTCAACAGCAAAACTGTGAGGTGGCTTTGTTGCATGATAGGGATAAAACTTTTTAGTCAGCTATAAAATATCATGTAAGCTCTGTAAGACGGGAACCAGTTCAGCCCACTCTGACTTATTAATTTTGTGAATCTGCCATGTGAAAATGAAGCTGAGAAGTGAACACCACTTTCTTGTAAACGGGGAGAAGAAACAGCCATCTAATTTGCTGAAGGGTTGTTCTTCTATTTTTTAAACCTGAAACAAGTGAAGGCTAAATTATGTAGCTACAGGCACATTCTTCTTTGGTAGGTAGTAATCAAAATCTAATGGTTCAAGCTGTCAAAGCTTTTTAAAGTTCATGTGAAGTTTAAGATGATGGAAATTTATCTTTTCTTTGGGAGGTGGAGTGTTTTGCTGCTCTTCTAGAGGAAACTTTGAGACAAAGCCATTTATTGCACTTGTATGAGTTTCGCATATACAGACTTCTAAATAGTGAAATTTAGAAATGGCCACCCAAAAAATATTTGTAAATGCTTAAGATTGGAAAGAATTTTATATGAGCTTAGTCTCATGCCAACAAGTTAAGAAATGTGGACTTTATTTAAGAATAAAAATAAAAATCCAGTCAAATTTGTAGACTAAAAAACGTGGGTGTCTGTGGAGTTTTTTGCCAGGAAGGTATGTTGTCTCATGTTAGCCTAGAGTTTTGAGTTCACCTCCAGGAGATGGCAACCAGCTATCAATCTGTCTGCTCAAAGCCTATTTCTCTTTCTAAAACTGTTTCCACAGCCGCCACTGTGTCAACACCGTTCAGTCATAATTGTCAACTCCAAAGCAGGCTGATCAATGGAAATGCTAAATAAAGCAGCAGAGCTCTTGCCTCAGAGGCTATGTAAAACCAGATTTGCCAGGAGGTGTGTGCCTCTGTGAATATCAGCAGAAAGCTTTACTGTTTGTTACCTCCTAGTCCAACGCTCCTATGTGATTTCCTTTGCTTGAGGTTGTCTTGAACTCTGAGTTTTTCAGCTTGTCTTCCATGTGAACTTGTTTTCTAAGAAATGGGCAACCAAAAGGGTTTAGTTTTTCAGAAACTGAGAAACAGCAGAATCCATAGGAATAAAAACTTGAATTGCAGCTATATGGTGCAATTGAGGTTTTTTTGTGGTTTTTTTTTTGTTTTNGAACCATCAGACCCTATCCTACTTGTCAGAACTGTTAGAGTTGCTCCTGCCATTCATCAGGTATGAGACTTTTAAGATGTGACAGCTGGTTGAGGATCAGAAACAAAACACCAACTCTACTGCCCATTGACATACATGTCTGAAAGACTGAGGAAGTTCTTGGCATGCTTTAAACTAAGTGCATTAGATTTGCAGGCACAGCTCTTTTAGTGCTTTCTTACAAGGTATCTTTTTCACATCTGATAAGTAAAATGATGTCTGTACTCCCTCTGCTGGCTCCGAAAAAGTAGCTTTCATGAGCTTAAATAGCTGAGTAGCACCTCTTACAAATATGCCTGTGTGTAATTCTGAGTTAAGAGCAGTTTAATGAATAGAAGAGGGATTTTCCTGTAAAATGGGTCAACAAATAGTTGCTGAAAGCTAATCAGGTGTCTCAGATGCTATCTCCTGCTATAATGGTAAACACCGGTGTTGTATATACCTTTGTAATTGTAGTCTGATCTGTTTTTGTGTATCAACAATTGGATGGGGCTATCCATTAAAATACTTGTACATATAGTTATACATCTAAGCTCCACTTTTATAGGTATTAGGTTCTATATGTACATGAGGAGCTATGATTAGAAGCCTTCCATAGAGTGCCAAATACCTTTATTTGCTTATTCTGAGACTACTTGTTTTTTCTATGTGAAGAGATATCCAATATAAAAATTCTCAGCCAGAATGGAAAAAGTTTGAGCTTGAACGAAGTCTTGGTATATACAGATATTATGAACATAATCAAAACAATTGCACTTGGAAGTCAATAGACATCTTTTACATGCCAATGTAGTTCATTCTGTTATCTTGTTTTCTATTATATAGGTAAGATAATATGGATTAGATATTATTATTCTATTTTACTACTGCTCTGGTTGTTTTCAGTTTGTGGAATTCAGTGACAATCTAACAGTTTCAGAGAACCAAAAGGGTAACCCACCCTTGTATACTGGTCAGTAACTAGATAAGTGGAATAATAAAGCAAACCTCCTTTTTACCATTTACTAGTTCAAAACATCTCTGAACAAGAATGTTCGAGCCTTGTGATGTGGAGTCTGGCTCCTGATTGTGAAGTCTGAGGAGATTTCCTGGATTTTTGACCCTGCAAGATATGTTTCCTGGAAAACAGTCTTTTGTCCTGACACTTTACTTGTACAATTCATAACTGTCAAATATTCCAGAACAGTAAAATTACTGTGCAAACTCAATTAAGAATTAAGTGCAGCCACTGTAGTTTCTTCTATTGAATTTCTCTTTGGGTGTACCTGTGGCTGTCTGCAGATATCTTCAGGCTTTGCTGTGTTGAGGAGGTGCTGTTTGGCTGCAAAAAGACAGTTGCTCAGGCCTTGACACAGAGGTTAGAACAAGTCACAGCAAGTGCGTTCCCCTACCAAATATGCTCTTCTTCCCCTGCTATTGTAGATTAAGTTCTTGAAGTTGATCCCTGTGACTTGGCTTAGGATCAGAATCCAGAGTTTTACTGCCATACTCAATATTTTTTTTTATGTCCAAAGTTCTATTTTAATATTTATGTAAGTTGACAAGTAAACCAAAACTTGTGGACCTCCATAATATAGGTCATTAAATTTAGCTTAGCAATGTCTGTCTTCAACCCTGGTCTTGTCAAACAAGAACAACGGAGAATTCTCCATGCACAGGAAAAGGCATCAATATTTTAGGAACATCTGATAATATGTTTCAGAAATCACCAAATTAAGAAGTTGGAGAATCCTGATCTTAAAATATCTTAAAATAATAAAATAGCTTGGTTTAGGCTTCCTGTGGGCAATTTTGCTGTGATGTAATTGCTTAAATACTTGAAAATATTTGCTCTGTGAAAAATACTTTGTGACAGCTGATGGCTTATTTTAATAATAATTGCTCAACAACAAGGTAATGTTTTAGTAACTACCTACTTTTTCAGTTTTAAGGAAGAAAGCTGTCTTGAAAGCTGTTTAGCTTAATTATGTGCCTGAAGCATCACACGTCAAACTAGATTGTGGCTTTGACAGACAGCTATGTAACTGCCTAAAATTGTTTGTTCTTTTACACTTAGTTTGACTCTGGATTCTGACTGTATTCTTTGATCACATTGGTGATTTCCTTTATAAGATAACTGCTCTCAACTGTTCAAATACCAACAAAATTAGTTATTCTACCACCACTCCAACAGCAACCCCAAAAACAAAAAACAAAAACAAAAAAAACCCAAACAAAAACCAACCCAAACACAACCCTAAACAAACCAACCTCTTCCCTAATTTCATGTTGTATTGGCTAGAGCAGAAGATTTCAAAGGCAATGGATACATGTGCAAAAATCTGACTCCTGTAGAAGGGGTGTGACACACTAAGTAGCAACTTGCTGTTAGTAATCTAGAGCAAGCCACTAGCTACTGGTAACAAGTCTGAGTCCAACATGCAAAACTACATATAAATTCAGTATAATTCGTGGTTTGTTTTTTTGTTTGTTTTTTTT
>VZUA01068985.1:6168-18232 GCA_013401035.1 Horornis vulcanius
TACCCAGAAGTTTTTTACTCCTTTTTTTTCCATGAAAAATCTGAATCTTTTGCACTTCATGCAGAAGCCAGCACTCTAATTGAGGTGGTTTATTATGGCTTGAAATCCTCAGTGGTTAGCATACATAGCAAATGTTGGATGGTATTTTTATGTGTGAGAGCACAGAGACCATCAGAGCACCTCTGAAACCCAGTTGTTAGGTGCTGCATTTTCCTTCATGTATGAAGCTTTCTCAGGCACCACAATATTCACTTCCCACGGAGCTGCTTCTCTCATTTGTGGAGAGCTGTGGTCCTTTGCTGAGGGAGGGAGAAGGAAGCAGCTGTGGAAGGGGCCTGTGTGACCAGGGCAGAGCAGGAGGCAGGGGGCAAGGATGGCCTCAGGAACCGGGTGTCACAGCATGCATGGGATGGACCCAACAGAGGCTCTGGCAAAGCCCAGACTCCCATCAGCACTGTAGAATGAAGCCCCTCTGGAATGGGGCCCATCACCCTCCACTGAGAAATACCTGGTTGACCAGAAATGTGAAGAACATCTTTGATGGTTTTGACCTATTCTCAATTCCCCTAGATAGAGATGGAGCTTTCCTGGTGCCAGTTGTAAACAAAATGACCTCCTTTATTCCTTGAATTAGAGCAGCAGAATACAGTTTTGTCTACATTTCTGAAAACACAGGGATGATTCAATTTGATTTATTCTGTGTCTTCTATTTCAGCTTACTCTTGCGTTCCTGAACAACCTTACCTGGAATAATAATCCTGAGATACTCTTGTCATTTCAGATGTGAGGCAGCCGGTTTTATCACAATATGCAGGAACATCTCACCAAAGTTGCCTTTCAATGGGAAATGTGGAGAAGCTGAAGCTTTTTACCATGAGGACACTTGTGTTAATGACCAGGTTTTAACTCCTAAATCTCAAGCATCTCCTTTCCCTTCTGGAATGACATGCAATTTTTTTGATGGCTTAATAACTGGTATAGCATGTATATTTATTATTTTCACATATAGTAAAAGCAGGGAAACAAGGTTGAAGAGAATGTAAAAACAAGAATGGTGAAGATAATGTAAAAATGTGGTTATGTTTGCATAGCAGCTACTAAAAATGTCTTCTGCACACACAGGAAGGGATATGTCAGCATACTTTGTTGAACTTATGGTAGCTAGGGATATTTTAAATATATGTAGCAGAATACAAACAGGCCTGACCCTTGAAACAGGACTGGGCAAACAGCCACTATGAAAATTAATTCAGTGATTTGCATGAGACTCCTCACTGTAGCACATGCTTTACTTGTCATAAATGTTTACAGGGTGGGATGCCTGACTGAGACACTGAAGTGTGTGCTTCTTTTTTGTGAAGGGAGGAATACACCTTGCACTGAGGCTCTTTGAAAGTCTGTAAATTACTGAATATAATCTTTGCAATGTAGCAGGCAATAGTTGGTTTTCACCTGTTCCTTGGTAATTGCATTATGTGTGCTACAAGTATGACTCCCATATAGCCTGGGGCACACAGTGGGAATCAGCAAGGTAAGCAATTTCACAGATGAACCTTCTTCCCTGTGTTCTGAGTAATGCATGGGATTCCTGCGGGTTATTGAATAACTCTGGAAGTTCAAAGAGTGTTTCAAGTACTAATTACAGACACTCCTAATTTGTACAGAGCTGGCAGTTCCGAAATATCAAGTAGTGCTTCTACCTGCATGTACCCTACCTTTCTAGAGCTATAAATGTTTGAAAGTTTTATTACTGTGAGCATCTGCTCAGTCTCAATCCCCTGACTGTACCATTCCAAGAATTACCTTTTTTTAAATTGGGAAATGGAAAGAAGACAACTGGTGGTATAAGTGCAGGACCAAGATCCAGGACAATCATCTGAGTTTTGATACATATTGATGCAATGCTTTTGAGGAACTTTTCTCTCCAATTTCTTTCTCTGAAATATTAAAACTTGCCTAACACCATGGTAAGAGACTGAGCAGATTTATTCGTTCTTTTAACAAAGCTGAAAAATGTTTATTTCCCTGTGCGTGGCCTTTGCTCTTACTTCCACTTTGGTGGGCCTGATAACCTTCTGTCTTAGTGGCACCATGAGAGACTTTTGGTGAAGCTCGATAAAAGACGGGGAACAAACAAGTGTCCATGCTGCAGCTGAACTTATGTGGTTCATTCAGGTATTCCTGGATCACTTGTGTTCCTCAGGAGCAGAGAAGTCTTGGATGCCTACTTTGTAGAGGTCAGGCCATCTAAAATATGCTAGTTGCCATCTGCAACTCCTCTGGTTCCTGACTGATGAGGTTTCCTTCAAAAAAAAGCAGTCATTGTGTATTTTCATGTTGATTAAAAACCCAGGGTGTTTTGTAGTGTGTTGTATCATAGTGAACGGGCAGTAGAGAAAAATATTGTGAAATATCTGTTTGTATTTTTGTGCAAAATCTGTTCAGAAACTACCATGTTGTGTCAAGAAAAAAGAATTTACTACCTATTAAAATTTATTATCTTTATTAAGTAGCTATCCTTTTCTGTTTGCAGAAATGCAATCCATTGCCCATGTCTAGCACAACTGTTTTCCATTACTCCACGTTCCTGTTTCACAGAATGAGGTGGACCCTTTATGACAAGCCTGGAGAGCAGACATTAGATATTCTGGGCGTGGTGGTGGCAGGGGCTCCTTGAAAGCTTGCAGAAGGCATGCTGGAGGTGGCAAGTGGAAACTCTTCCTCATTACAATCAGTGATGGGGAGAGGACAGACCTCTCTGCAAATCCTGATACTGGAAAAGTGAAAAACAACAAAACAGGGAAGGTGTTTGGGCTCTTCATGATAAGGGGCATAGCAGATAACCAAGCACTCTTTGGAAGGCTGGGAAACATCTCTCAAAGAGACTGGCTTGTGCTGAGTGTGTATGAAGTAAAAGAGGTGAGTTTATTGGACAGCAGAAATAAGAGCCTGAGATCCTCTTAACCCCTGAAATGACAAAACTCAAAGTAAGGGGAGACGTATGAACTTCCATTCTTGTTAAGAATGAAGAGGGAATTGATGTTTGTGTGAAGGAGAGAAGACAGATTTGCTTGAAGGGTATCTGTAAAGCACAGAATGAATTTGGAAGAATATTTGGGGCGCTTTTCTTCTGCAGTGTTGGAGGTGCTGGAATTGTCTTTAATGGAAGGTGCTGAACTGTCTGCAGAGAGAACTCAGTTTAAAGAAGTTACATGCAATGGCTCAAGTAGATGAAAAAGAAATTAAAAATCAATTCAGGTTGTCTGGCTCAACAGCTCTGCTGTAATACATGTCTAAAAGAGTAGAGTCTAGTAGAGTCTAGTAGATGTCTAGTAGAGTTTTTCTAGTCACCAGTATTTCAAAAAATCCTCAAAAGTTAAAAGTTGGTCCTCCACTGTGAGGTTTGTCTGCATGAGAATACTAGGGAAATGGATCTATATTTGTAAAAGTCTTCTCACCAAAGTTTGCCTAAATCTTCTGTGGACAGTCCCATCTAACTTTAATGTTCTTCAGTTTCTGTATCCTAATTTGCTAAAGAAGTGAACGACATCCACTTCACTGTGGAATGAACATACCCACAGAAATGTAATTAAACTTGATCTGCTTACAAATTAGTTCAGCTCATGAGTTACTTGTTAAACAAGTTTGTAAGTGGAGTATATGATTCTGATCTACATGTTACAATCCAAGACTACAGAACATATTTGGCTGGCAAAGACTTTGGGGTATCATTAATCACTGTCAGCAAAATGTACTGGGCTCAGCTTTGCCAGGAGAAAGTGTTTTCAGCACTGCTTATCTCACGCTTAACTTGGGAAGGCGGGTCACTGCCTTCAAGCACAGAAAATTTCCCTGAGCTCTTCCCAGAGTCTAACCCTGCTCAGTAAAAAGATTCACAATATTTTGGGAGTGACCAGTTGCAGCATGCTGGGATTTTGAATACAGTCCCAAACAAGACAAGTGGGCACTGAAGAGAAAGAGCCAACCAAGCACAAAAAAAAAAAAAAAAAAAGGTGTGGCACAGTCTATTGACAACTGGCTTTCTACTCTAAGATGCTGTATCAAGTAAGTTATTTGACTCACAGAAAGAAAAGTACTTTCATCATTATTTACAGGGAAAAGGTCTAGAAATGAGAAAAACAACATAGAAAAGTTGAAAATAATTATTTCTAAAAGGTAGACACTGAAAAGGTAGGCATTAAGTGCTTTTCAAGCACAAACAGCTTATTAACCTTCTATACTTACATATTTATTCTGGCACGTTTGGCTGTGGGCCTCATGATAGCTGCTCATGGATGGGCCAGTCTTTTGGGGTTTATTCTGCTTATTGGATCACAGGAATCATTCTGGCCCTTGACCTCCATTGTCTGTGGACATAATTATTTTACAGGCACTGCTCAGAAAGCTGACTAAATGAAAAATATCCTTGGCCTCGGCCTGTTTGTTGTGGGAAAGTTGTACGGCCTGCCAGCAAGGCTGTTGCAAGGGAAGGCAGTAGCACTGTCAGGATATTTCACCTTCCAAAACTCCCAAAGGCATCTGTGGTTTTGGAATGACTCCACCCCACTGAAGAGGGGTGAACCATACCAGTGCAAGAAGACAGAGAAAGGCATTAAGCACATCAGTCTCTCTGGCTTGGGACAGGGAGGCCATTGCCAGCATCTGTGAGACTCCATGGTTGTCAGTAGCCCAGGATTTGGTTTTTCTGCTGTGCCCTGTGGTGACAGCACTGCCTTCACAGCCCCTCCTTCAATTTTTGGGCAGAGTGCTGGCTATTGATTTGCTGTTGGATTTCTGCAGTGCTCCTGGGAGCTCACTCACCAGAGCGTTCCACAGCCTCAGTGGTGTGCCCCGGCATGTTGGGCACCTCCTGCACACTGCCTACAGCAAAGCCCTCTCCTCAGGAAGCTTTAACATACATTTCAGGACCTCGCTGGCACCATTAATTATGGATCCTCAATTTCTTCAAATTAGAACCCTATATCTAATAAAATAAAAGAGCTTAAAGATTACTCTATTGATTTCCAGTTGAGGCAGCTTTTCCGCTTGTGGCCAAGGGCAATCTATAAAACACAGACTTTAATTAACCCTGGTGAATGCAGCTGACATGAAATGTCAATACCCTCAAAATTTTCAGCATAGACAGATGAGGGATCTTGTCAGCTCCCTCGCATCCACCTTGCACATTCCCTGTGGAGAGCCACAGCAGAGGCACTTCCCTATCAGGCTGCACTGGGACAGGAACAGAAACCTCTCTGCTGCCACAGCCATCTTTATTGCTGGCAGCATCTTTATGGCTGTGCCTGTTGACATCCCTCTGTCTTTGCTTCAGCTTGAGGGTTGGACAAGACCTTAAAGGTTACTTCCATCCCAAATTACTCTATGATCTTCTCCTCTCATGGCTTGGCAGGCAAGACAGAGACCCACAAGCAGCCTGGTGGTGGCCTACAAGGGACACCCAGCAGGTCCTGCTGGGTCCTGTGGACCCTGTGCCATGGTGGGCAGCTCTGGGGCTGTTCTTCAGGCTCCCACAGGTAACCCTTCATTCCGTGGCTCTATCATTGTGGCCTCTACGTTGTGCTGGGCCTGTTCTCTGGAACAGTGTTCTGTAATTTCAGGGTGTTAAGCTGCACAGAGCTTAGTCAGTTTTCTGAGGTCAAACCTACTGGAGGTGCCTCAGCAGGGCAGCCCTATCAAGAGCTCTATTACATTTCAGGACCCTCACAGGTGGCAAAATTCCAAAGAGAGGAGCAGCAATCAGGACCTCTGCCTGGCCAAGGGTGAAACACAAGCCTGCCTGTGGGAAAGGGCCTCACTGCCTCGCATGGCAGGGCTTCTGAGCAGCAATGCCAGCTTTTGGGGCCACATCACAGCACTCAAGGGAGCAGCACTAAACTGTGCAGCTACAGAGCTCAATTCCACAAAAAGACCCACTAAATAAAACTGGGAAGAAAGAAAGGGCTATGTGGGCAAAGAGCATTTCATTGGTTTTCATCTCTGCTTTCCACAGAGCATTTATTTTCTCCAGATTTGGTGCTTTCTGATAGAAAAGCAACAGTGTTCTTTATTATTATTAACAACTTTCACCTTTCTCATTACATCAGTAGGACGCTTCCCTGGTCACGGCTGCTGTTTTTCTAATGAATGTGGCTCATTTGTCTGTTTCCCTCCCTCCCTGCTCTGCTTTTGTCTGCTTGCTCTTTGGGTAGTAATTTGATGTATTGAGCTCTCACCACCTCCGCTGCCCCTGGGGCTGAAGTTCTGACGATGCTAAACAGTTAAAATGCAATGCAATTACAGGCAGTACAGAACAGCAGAGAATAAGCCAGCAAAAATTCAGTCGTGCATAACGCTGTGGAGACTGTGTGGCTGTCAGTCTCCAACTCCAGGAGATAATTTGGGCTTTTTAAGAAGCAATAATTGAGCCTTTTGCATATGCTGTGGTTATGAACTAGTCAAAAGCCTGTTTGCTTTGCACCCTGGAGCACCAGATGGATTGGATAGTCCCTGCAGGTCTTTGGGGGCTGCCAGCTTTACACTTCAAGACTTTTCTAGCTCCTGTACTTGTAAGTTATTCTTTTGACAGCTCTTATGCATACAGGCACCTTGTCTGAATTTAGCTGGCAAAGTGAGGAAGGAAGGGTGAAGAAGAGCATACCAAACAAAATCCACGTAGCTTGGGGGAGTTCAGAGCCACAGCTAAACTCTGCTGCTCACATCAACCCAAGAAAAAAAAACATTTGAGGGAGAAAACCCTATCAGACCTTCAGCCCTCAGAGTATGGTAAGTGTTGTGTGCTGCAGGTCAGGCTGCGGCCACAGGTGTCCCATGCCAGCCAGTCTGATCACACTCACTTTCAGTCCTATCTTCACAAATCCCATGTGCACATCTCCAAAGAAGACTCAGTACTAGGAAGCTCAACAAAGAGCTGTTACTAGAAAAAAAAATAATTGGAGGGAGACTTTTCCCCTGGGAGTTAGGAGCTGAATGCATTGGAGCACACACCTGATGGAAAGGGCAGAGAGGAGGTGATTGCAGGTACCTGCAGCTGCTCTGCTGACCATCAGGTCTTTGCATTGGACTTGCAGGTCAAATTTCAAAGGTGAGCTACAGAAATGTCTAAATGCTCCCCTCTCACAGTCAGAGCCCCTGCTGTTGGAAGGGGGAGCAAGAGGCAGACGAGAGGGAAAGCATCTACTGGGTACAAACCCCTCGTCTAACCAAAGCTTGTTGGGCTTGCTTACTGAACTCTCCCTGGGTCCCTCCCTGGTATCCACAAATCTATGGGCATTCTTTGCAGACAGGGACAGAAAAGAGTTATTCCTACTGCACTACAGTTTAAGCTCTGCTAAATGCTCTGCATGGAGGGCCTGGCCTGCACCTCTGGGAGATAAATGGGGCCAGGATGTGAACCAGACTGCGCTTTCATGCTGCTTAAGCCAGGTGCTTCAGGAGCCATGGCAAGCTGTCACACACCTGTGCCAGACTGTGCATGGCTGCGGGGCTGGGAGAGACATCAGGTGCCCACCCCACAGGGAAGTGCCCTGAGGCACTTGTGTTCCCCAACACCCCAATGACTTCTTTCAGGTGCCACTGCTGTGTAATCACCCGGGAGATTTTGCCTCATGTACTGCCCTCCCTCTCTCCTAGGTAGATATCTTATTGTTGGGGCTGCTTTGCACCCTCCTAAATGCTTCTCTTGCAAAGGATGGAGGCTTTGGGCCATCTTTCATCCTACAAAAACCTGGATATATTTGGGTCTCCTTCAGTTGGCCAAGCTTGGCTGCCAGCTTAGAAGCCAGAAGGCTGAGTACTGGACAGAGGGGTTTACTGGGGATCTGTGCAGTAGCTCAGTACATTTCAGTTCCTGGTCCTTGGCATGGGATGATGATGGGTCTCACTGAGGGGGGAAAACTGTTATTGTCCTGTAGCCATGTTCCTTCCCTTTTGAGATGTGCTGCATTCATCTGCTCCCTCAGGTAGTCTGCTTTTGCCTTTTCTAAAAAAACACTGTTACAAGGGCGAAAACATCCACCCCTCTCCAGGCTGTGCCTGCTGCCCTCACACAGCCATGAAGGTATCTGCATGCTCAGAAGAGCCCTTTGAGATGTTCACCACCTGGCCCCCTCCACACAGCCAGGATCGAGCTCTGTACCTAAAAACATACCTTTCAAAACTCCATTTTAAGCTCAGTGTTCAGGGTTGGTGAACTCCCTGTTCCCAGTGCCCAGCCTCGAAACCTGTAAAAGATGCAATCTGGAGTGATGCTTGCCCCTTCAAATAGCTCCTCGTGGCTCATAATTAATTTTTAGACTTCTTTTTAACAATATTGTAGCAGTTATTTGAAACTTTGCTGTCCTGAAGCAGTAGCATGCACAGATCCACGACACAGTAAAGGTGATGGAATTCTCATCTCTAGATGGAGAAATGTGGAATGAGAAGCATAAACAGGAGCGGGGCAGATGGGGAAGGGCCAACCTACTAGGTCATGTGGTATCTTGGGAGCAAAGCAAAGGGGTGGTTTTTGATAAATGAAGAATGCCAATGTGCTGCCTCTGCTTTCTGGCCTTTCAAAGCTCTAAAGAAACAATTTTTCTGTGCCTACAGATCAGTGATGGAATGAGCTGTTTGGGGATTGTGCCCTTGGTGGGATGTGCACCCTCTGCTCCTTGGAGGAACTTTCACAGAAGTCATTCCTATGCTATCTGTAGTCTGGAAAACACCACCCTGCCTTTCTCCCTGTGGCTTTGTTAAAAACTGCCCTTTTCATCAGAGCAGAGCTGGCTCAGCTGTGGTGATGCTTTGTGCATGCACTCAGTTTTCTGCTTCCACACAGGTCTTAAACTAAACCCAAAGTATAAGGAGAAGGAATCCTGATACTGAAAACATCAGTGGGGTTCCTGCATCCCTGGGGCAAGCAGGTGTGAAGTTATGTATCTGTGGATCCTCTGGGAGAATAAAATTAAAGCGTGTGGCCTATCTATATTTTCCTGAACTGCACCAGGTGATCTGATAATATTGCAGCTCTTTTTGAGGAACTGAAAGGCAGAGGTGTGGGTCTGAAGAGGAGAGAATGAGCCTTGTTTTCTTGCACTTGGAAAAAAGCTTGTGTGAAAAAACTGCAGTTTTCTGAGCCTTGCCATGGGTTGCAGAATGGAAGTACCTTCTAGATCCAGAAATGTTTAGTTTAAAATATTCCAGACCTTTTTTTTTTATTTCCCTCCTCATTAAATGAGGACACCTAACGTGTCCTTTACTGTGCCAGTGATAGGAACAGAATCATTAGGATTCAGCTGCAGTGAAAAGACAATGAACTAACTTTAGCTGAGCCTCAGTCATTAGGCACATACAGTTTTTATTTTCCATAGCTGTGTCTGACATATTAAATTAGTTATGTTGCCCCTCTGTGTTGGAAGCAGCAGGAGTTAGTGTAGAGTATAGACAGCATACCTGGTAGAGCAAAATAAAGAAAAGTTAATGACCATAAATACTGGAGAAATAATTTCAGGTATTCAAGGTCATGTTCAGGGAAGAAGAAACCCTATTAATGATCAAATAATCTCATGTCTTTCAGAGGTCTCTTTCCAATGGAGCACATGAATACTTAGAGACTGTTTTTTCTAAGAGAAAATGAGTGACATTATTCCCATGTCACCAAGGGGAAAAACAAGAGCGAAAGTGCATCACATTGCCAAGACATGGCACACGCCTGTGTGGGGAGAGGGACAGCAGCCAGCCAACTCCTGTTTTGCTCTGCAGGTTTAATGTCCAGGAAAACATATTTCAAGGGTGAAGTCCTGTGGGTGAAATAGAAACCAAGGAAAGTTGCAAGGGCCAGTCATCTTTTTAGAGGCTAATATTGGGATAATGGTTACCCATCCTGTTTTATTTTTGGGTTTTCTATTTAAATTTAATTTAAATTTTTAATTGTTCATCCTCCATGTTTTTGTGGCTTACTTGAAGCTATGTGACAGCAGGTGCCTTGCAAGAAGTATTTGGCTGGCAAACTTGTTACATCAGCCTCCAAAACTGCCTCTTGCTGCCTCAGAGCATCAATGCCCCACCAATCACTCCTGTGCCATTTGCTTTCATCTCCCATATAATCAAAACTGGTCTTTTTTTAGCTAAGCTGACTTGCAATTTCCAGTATATCATAGCAAATTGCTAGAGAAATACTGCAAAGTTTTGAAGCAGGTGTAAAACGAGCAAATAAATCAAAGCAGTGTTTTGGGTCTGTTGGAAAACATAAAAGCACAGCTTCCCAAATATACAACCTGTGCAATACATAAACTGCAACAGAGAACTAAAGAATTCCCATCCCAAAAATACCTGTTAAATGTTACTTTACAAAAGGAAGCAGTACTTTTTGTACTGGACAACTTGCAGCAAACTTTCATCTTTTAATCCCCAGAGACTAGAAATATCAGTGTAACAAAATAACCATCTTTTTTTTTTTATTCTTTCTCCTCAAGCAGCAAGAAATTTCACATTCTGATTGCAAATGCCCTTAGATGAACCGTGGGTGCACCACACACAGTGGTGGTGGCTAGGTAACGAAGTCCATGGTGGTTTATTTTTTCTTGGGATTTCCATCCCTAGGAAGTGAAAACTCTGCTGATGAAACAGAAGGATTTTTCAAGGGGAAATGCATGACAAGCCCTTGTGCAGGGCTCCCATACAGGGAAGATATTTCAGCAGCTCCTGAGCTGTGAAGTACCATGGCCAGCTGGTAAATGAAGATGTTCACCATTACTGAAACCAGAGCTTGGCAAGTGTAGGCCCACTTCGCCCTGGAGGTGGTTAAAGTCTTGTGCCTTCAGCACAATGCTTTCTCTCAAATATACAGACAGGTACTTGCCATTGGCACCTGCTGGCCACGTCTCAGGTAACTCCCTGTGATGGACAGGGCCACTTGCTTCCAGCCCACGTCAGCACCCTGGGTCTAGGAGCTGCTACTAGCTCCTCATCCCCTCTGGAGGCAATTTGCTTTTGCAGTGGGAAAGGTAAATGGTGATGGTGATGGTGACGGTGGTGGTGATGGTGATGGTGGTGGTGATGGTGATGCTCATGGCAGTTGCTTTATTTTTTACCTGACTACTTACTTCTGTCTTCTGTTTTGCAGGCTGTGTTGAACGCAGCAGTCTACACATGTATATTTTTGTGATTGCCCTTAAGCTTACAGGCTTTTTAGAAGGGTGAAGAGCTTCAGAGAAGCTGGCAGTGCTCCTGTCATCAGCTGGCAGACATCAATGGACTGCTTTAACCACAACATAATGGAGCAGCTTGGACCATAAACAAGCTTTCTAGATACCTACAAGTTATTCTCAAAGAAAACTGTTTTCTTTACATCTGTGCACAACCTGCTGTTCTTTCAATCTTCAGAGCACCAAAATCATGATATTTTCACCAAACATCCACTAGAGTCTGGTTTGAGAAATACAAAGCCTTGCCCCCGAAGCAGGGCCTGTTTCCTTTTCCCCATACAACACACACTGGCCACGAGAACTACAAAGCTTATGGCTTTAGCACATTGCCCCCAAATCAGTGACTACAGTGTGATGGAAAGAACGAGCTTCTGACTGCTCAAACCAAGAGCCTTATTTCCACATGTTAAACAACATCTCTGTCTGTCAAGAAGTGTCCAGCACAGAAGAGCAGACAGATTATATTTAAATCAATCAAAACTTTATTTATAATTGAATTCAGCAAAAATGAAACTATATACAGGAAGAACTATCTACATAAAGAAACAAGTCTCTACATCGCCTATTGTTCAAGATACATCTGAGTCTGTCCTGGGAAACCGAAGCACTCATAAATAAATGGGATGGTATAGTTCTGGACTGAGGTCCACTCTGCAGGTTGGGCACATGGCAGCATTCTCAAGGGCAATAGGGAGACACCTACTGCAGAAGACATGGCCACACATGGTTGACACAAGCTGTCGTCCACGTTGCGTAATCTGGAAGAAAGAAAACCACAACTTGTATTGGGAGGAAAGAATTTGAGTCTGCTGCTCCATTGGCACCAGGCAAATGAGACTTTAGAGCATGTGGAATCAGAA
>VZUA01068988.1:25344-39834 GCA_013401035.1 Horornis vulcanius
CCTGAGCAGCACTGCTTTAGCTGACCTTCAGTTTATCTTCTGTCCAAAAGTGACACATTGATGTGTTGTGCTTGGCCCCACATTTACATTTGCATGTGTTCTATAGGAATGGCCGGTTCTTTTCTCCCTCCCCGTTCATTCAGTGTTTAAGCTTCTGGATTCATCTGCTTCCTGTCCAAAACACAGAGAGTAAACCTCTGCAGAGCATTCTAACAGAAAGAGGTACCTAAAAATGCTGTGGGCCTGCTGCCTTCCCAAGTGTTACACCTCCCAGTGCACAAAACTCCCAAATTAGCCGATCAGATGGAGCGTTGCTATTTTTCAACTGTTTTTGCTGTGTGTCAAGTCTTGACACTGAGCCAGTCTGAATTGGCAGCAGATCTCTGGAACAAGCTACAGGGAGAGCTGCAAAACAGAGTCATTTATCTTTGAAACAAAAGCCCTGAAGATGGAATGTCTGATTCCCTTCTCTTTGGACTGGTGTAAAGCAGGCACAACTCCTCTGAAATTGAGATCAGAACTGCGGAGGAAAGCACTGAGCTCTTGCACTGTATGCTCTGGTACATGTGAAACTGCACTTTTATGTGATAGACAATCATCTACTACTTCACTGGTGAGAGAGGGCACGGTGAAAAATAAAAACCTATCATTCCTTGGGAAGCTTTCTCAGATTGATTGGGGGTTTTTACGGTGTATGCTCCCTACACTGCTGGTGTAATTTCATGGTCAGTGAGAGCTTCTCTAGGTTTTAGATGGTGACACTGACAGAGCTTGGCTAATGCAATTCCATCCTCTTGACAACATGCTTTCTTGTCTCAAAAAGTAACAGAATTCAACCATTTGCAGAATGTTTTGTTATACTTTTTGGAAATGAGTCTGGATCATGTTTTACCCCCTTGTACCCTAACAGCAATCCAGAGAAACTGCTGAGGTAGTGATGTTTTGCTGGCTCACAGCTGGTGTGAGTTCACACCAGGTGCTGAAAAATCTCCTGTGTTCAGGGCTATTTTGAAACAATCTGATCATGACTGCCAGTATGTACAATGCGGAAGTGAGAAAATGCTGAGGAAGTAAAATGAGCTGCTGAATGACAATGATCTCATCAGATCTTAAAGGGAAACTCCAAGGTTTCAAAAGAGCTGTTTTGAGCAGCTGCTGACTCAGAATAACACCAAGTCATCAAATATAGGCTGATACAGGGATGAAACCTACACTTACTCAATGCTTTGTCAAGCACAACTCCCACTGAAGTCAGTAAATGGGACTCCAGAGACATGTATTGCTTTCATTACACAAAGAGGCAGTCAGAGGGATTTCTTCCAGCATCACCCAGTGAATGAGCAGCAGAGCAGGCCGTGCTGTGTCTCAGTAATGTGAGTGCAACATATGCTGCTCAGAGATTTATAGCCTGAGTCTGAGCACATGATGCTGTCTGGTCTGCAGGATCAGTTTCAGCTCTGGTCGTCATCTTCCTACATGAGAAATGGAACTTTTCCCGGTGTGTTTATACACGCCTGTGTGTTCATATACACACCCCCAAAAAAACTGAGTACCAGAGGAAAGGGAAAACCCCAAAGGCAATTCAAGACAAATTCACCCATAACCAAATTTTTAGCTGAAATATATTCTGTATGTTAGACAAAATGTATCAAACACTAATAAAAGCAACTCTTGACTTTCTCGGGGCTTTATGTAATTTTTTTATAAACTTCAGCATTACAGGCAAACTCTGGTGACAATGCCGTATCCTGTATTTAAAAAGAGAAGCACATAAAGATCTTACCTTTCTGTGCACCTGAAGGGACCTGAGCCAGGTTTACAGTTTGTTCCGACATGCTGCGATCTGTGTGTAAGCCTGGGCTGTGTGGCCACAGCATCACATTAGCACGGCGGCTTCGCCGAGTTAGATGGGAACCAACAGGACACAAAGCTCAAGCACTGACAGGTGGCTGTGCTTTCCAGCAGATAACTGTTTTGCTCACCTCCTGCATGAGGAAGCTGGGAGTTTCTTTCCACTCTTGAACAATTTTTCTTAATTTACCATATGAAAATAATCACTTAAGCTGCACATTTTTCATTTTGACACGTGAAGGCAAAAATGATTGTCCTTTGCATTAGTAGGCCAAGATGGTAATACACTTCTATTGTCTGGGCCCATTTTATCAGGTTACAGAAATTCCTTTGCACTATGTTGAGCGGGTTGAGAAACTGTAATACAGGTTTATCTCTGTCTCTGTAACAAGTGTCAGTCTAGGCTGAGAGGCATTTTGGCCATGTCTAGACAGCAGCGTAAGTCATGTTGGCAAGCACCAGGACAACCTTCCATTCGGGAACAACATCAGGGAACGCATCTGGCATTGCTGTGTATAATTATCTATCTGAATGCTGACAGCAATACCAACAGAATACAAAAGTTCTTTAATATAAAGTGTGTTCATTATGAGGATGTAATTTAACCATCTGTTTGTTTTACTTGCTAGTAAAACTTTCCAGGAAAAAAAGCAAAACCTGGTTTCTCTTAGTCTGCAGTGTAACTAGAACATAATTTCTGTGCCAATAGGGCAACTGAGTGGTATCACTGACAAGAGAAAATAGAGTATGTTTTCTTTAAGAAATATCTGGCATGCTAAACAGAAGAACCTCTGTTTGAAAATCTGGCAGCTCACCTTAAGGCATTTCAAACCATGCGAGCGAGCACATTAGCAACTTCCTGTTGCTGGCAGTGCTGTGTAAGGGTACCCCAACAGTATGGACAGATAATGCAGAGCCCATCTGGAAAGCATGTAACAGCCTCTTCAGAAAACACTTTGCCTTGGAACAAATCACATCCTATTGCTCTCAAAAAGCAGAAGACTCTGAGAGCAAACTGCCTTCGGAGAGTCTGTTCCCACGGCAAGAAAAGGAAAACCGTTCGCTCCTACTAAAACAACATAACCCTGCCTTATATTTGCAGGTTTCATGGTAGTGAAGTAAAATGATGCAAACACCATTTTTACAGCATAGGCAGCTGGATCACTGACCTGTCAGTCTCACCTCTCTGTGGGCTGTCTGCAGGAGCGGAAGAGCACCTGCATCTCCTCCCTGTGAGTCCCATCAGGTTTCACACTCCAAGCGCACACGAAGTATCTGGTGTTTCATGTTCAAGCAGTGTCCTCAGCTAGAGCTTTCCTCCATAAACCTTTAAAGGTTTTACAGTGGTCTAGCTAAACAATGCACTGATTTTATAGATTGTCGGAACCCAGGACATCCCTCTGGCTGCCCTGGGTGATCCGAGAGCTTGGAAAGGAGCCCAGGGATCTCGGCAGAGATGTCTGGGACCTGAGCAAGAGGGTTTGATATCTATACAGGGGTTTAGAATCTGTACAGGGGGATTTGGGATCTGTACAGGGGGGTGGAGACTCTTGGCACAGAGCCCAGGAAGACACTGGCTTTGATTTCAGTCCATGGGAAAGGCTTCCAACACTGAGAGAAGAACTACAAGTCACAAAGATGTAAAAGACAGTAGTGAAGTTTATCACAGGACGTAAATGTAGTATTTTGGGATTTAGNTCTCTTAGTCTGCAGTGTAACTAGAACATAATTTCTGTGCCAATAGGGCAACTGAGTGGTATCACTGACAAGAGAAAATAGAGTATGTTTTCTTTAAGAAATATCTGGCATGCTAAACAGAAGAACCTCTGTTTGAAAATCTGGCAGCTCACCTTAAGGCATTTCAAACCATGCGAGCGAGCACATTAGCAACTTCCTGTTGCTGGCAGTGCTGTGTAAGGGTACCCCAACAGTATGGACAGATAATGCAGAGCCCATCTGGAAAGCATGTAACAGCCTCTTCAGAAAACACTTTGCCTTGGAACAAATCACATCCTATTGCTCTCAAAAAGCAGAAGACTCTGAGAGCAAACTGCCTTCGGAGAGTCTGTTCCCACGGCAAGAAAAGGAAAACCGTTCGCTCCTACTAAAACAACATAACCCTGCCTTATATTTGCAGGTTTCATGGTAGTGAAGTAAAATGATGCAAACACCATTTTTACAGCATAGGCAGCTGGATCACTGACCTGTCAGTCTCACCTCTCTGTGGGCTGTCTGCAGGAGCGGAAGAGCACCTGCATCTCCTCCCTGTGAGTCCCATCAGGTTTCACACTCCAAGCGCACACGAAGTATCTGGTGTTTCATGTTCAAGCAGTGTCCTCAGCTAGAGCTTTCCTCCATAAACCTTTAAAGGTTTTACAGTGGTCTAGCTAAACAATGCACTGATTTTATAGATTGTCGGAACCCAGGACATCCCTCTGGCTGCCCTGGGTGATCCGAGAGCTTGGAAAGGAGCCCAGGGATCTCGGCAGAGATGTCTGGGACCTGAGCAAGAGGGTTTGATATCTATACAGGGGTTTAGAATCTGTACAGGGGGATTTGGGATCTGTACAGGGGGGTGGAGACTCTTGGCACAGAGCCCAGGAAGACACTGGCTTTGATTTCAGTCCATGG
Organism: Horornis vulcanius; assembly: GCA_013401035.1. Classification (NCBI taxonomy): domain Eukaryota; kingdom Metazoa; phylum Chordata; class Aves; order Passeriformes; family Scotocercidae; genus Horornis; species Horornis vulcanius. The sequence goes on from VZUA01068988.1 coordinate 29,827, forward strand.
GAAAGGCTTCCAACACTGAGAGAAGAACTACAAGTCACAAAGATGTAAAAGACAGTAGTGAAGTTTATCACAGGACGTAAATGTAGTATTTTGGGATTTAGAATGGGGGTGCAAGGGAGGCAAAATGGAGGAATCTGGGTGCGTCCCTGTCCTTCTGCTCCTTCTTCTTGTCCTCCATCTTCTGCTGTGGTTGTGGCACTTTTGGATTGGTTTAGAGTAGAAGCTAACTGTCTAACATAGGTGATAGGTATTGGTAACTAACTGCAAATATAGAGCACACAGTATCTAGTATAAAAGCTAAGACCACCCGAAGAGTCACACAGTCGGTTCCTGACCCTGATGCCACAAGGACCTTGGCAAGGCACAGAAGCAATGTAATAGATAAAAAATAATAAACAACCTTGAAAACCTGAAACAACTGATTCTGACATCTTCTTCAAGCTCAGGACTCTCCATCTAAAATCTCAGAATCTGCCAGCAGCAGAACCTGACAACAGATGACAAAGTTCTTCACACGGGGAGGTGAATCATCTACACAAAGCTGCCTGACTCTGCTCCCACGGACGGGACACCTGTCTGAGTTCTGAGGCGAGGCAGGTGCTCAAGGCTGCCTGCAGGCCAAGAGTCAGGCAGAACCGAGATTTCCAGGGCTCAAAATAAAGTTATGGATACACTCTCTGACACAAGCAGTGGCTCTCGCAGGCTGGACATGGAGAACACAGTTCCTGCTATACTAAAAACCCCTCCAGACCTGCTCCTGTGACACTAACTGGGACAGAACCTTCCAGATGTGTGCTATGCACTTAACAGAGCCAGCAGGTGAATCATTTATATGCCATATAGATCTGTCATTACACAACTGTTTAAGAAGGAGGAACGTATCTACATTTTAGACCCCAAGGAATAAAAGGAAGGAAGAAGCAAAATGTTCTGATATTATGGTGGAGACGTTCACAGCAGGTGAATGGGACTTTATTTTCATGCAGGGAAAGTTCAGTATTGGTTCCACTGTCATATTGCTCTTTTTTTTAAATGAAAGCTGAGTATCTCCTATGATTTCATGATTCATCAAGTTGAATGTTCAAGGAAAAAAACACTACATAGGCCATCATCCCCCACCCACCCCAAAAATGATCACTGATATTCTCCTCAGCACAGCCTCTGCATTATGACTCCCTATTTTCTCCACCTTTGTAGCTGATCTCTCCTAACTTCAGGATTTCTATTTATGATTTTCTGTTACCGCCAGATTTTTCATCAGATCATCTACTGTTTTACATAACCAGAAAATAACTGCTTGTGAGTACTTTCCAGGTGTTAAAACTTGTTTAGTTTGTTTTTTAAATAGTGCAAACACCTTTCTGATCTGTTTGTCACGCTGCCAAACATGTGTTGCACTAAATAGCTGGGGTTTGCTGCACACTTTGCAGATGCAGGAGACCAGAGCATCCCTGCTCTGCCTGAACCAAAGGAGAGGTTTCACCTCAGTAAGGGAGAATGAAGCTTAGTTTGGGTTTCTTATCTTTAGTGAAAGACAACTCACAACTCTCCCTTTCTAGAAATTAATATAGCTTCTAGAAATGTCACAACGTTGTTCTTCTCAGGTGAGGATCTAAATAAAAGAGAGGGGGCCTATTCACATATTTAAAATTATCACTCAGTTACCTGCTTGGAGGGTCAGGCCTGTGTTTTTAAGTGAGTTGTCAAAATCCTCTCTATTATTGAACTTCCTTGATCTACACTTAAATGAAAGGGACTCCTTAACAGGAAGACACGTTGGCATCTCACAGGAAAAACCCATTTGGTGCTAAGCCTGAGGTGAAAGGTGCTGTGGAACATTGTAAGGGAGTGGTGGCTCCTGGATATTCCTCACAGGAGAGCAGCCAGCCCTGCAGCCACTACACGCTGACAAGTGCAGCTCCGTGTGCACTGCTGAAACACTTACTTGCCATCCATGCCCAGGAACAGACCTCTGTCTTCTCCAGGATGCCAAAACAGAGATTAGCAGTGTTAATCCCAGCGTAACAACGAGGCTCATTTTCTCTGGCCTATAAATAACTCCAGCAACAATTCAACCTCTTACTTTAAAAAGGAACAAGAACACATGGGTGGGGATGGGGGTCCCCAAAGCCAAATAAAAATTTACCAGGTAACCCAAAAGGCAGTCATACTCTGAAAGTCAGTGGTTTTAGCAAATTATTTTTACTGAGGACCAGCAAAAGCATAGTGGTCAGTGGCATCAAACTTACGTGCTCTAAACCTAGCTGCATTTTTCTCAAAGAGATCACTAAATATCTAAGAGGCATAGGCATATCTCACTGTAGGAATGCCCTCATTACCACAGCGCTGCTGCTTATGTCATCCCTCTCACAGAACTCTCTTCCTTTCATCTGCACCAAAAATACATTTCTTTCCCAAGGAAAACTGCAAATAAATCTCTGTATGCTGTTGAAAAACATATCTGCTGTTGCCAAAAGGATAGCAGCGACCTCAGAAAGGGGACAGCTCATGCAAGCAGTTTATCAGTGCTTTCCATATGTGACAGGTTGTCCCTTCAGTAGAGGAACATTGTCATTTTCTTACCGACTAAGGGTGTGGCAACATGATTAAGCTGAAACTAATTTGGTTACCCAAACATCATCCTGAAGATTTGCACTTCGGACCTCTCCAAGGTTTTTACTGAACCAACGGCTGTGTGACATCCATCTAAAACCTACGTGTTCAGTGGGAAAGGTTGTTTTGTTAAATTACCACCGTCAGTGCCAAAAATCCAGCTTCATTCATTCCTCTGATAGACTGACAGAGTGTCCCTTACCAGTTTTGATCTTACTGTATGTTTTCATTTGGTAAGGAGGAGAAAAAACCCCACAGAAGTACCACGTTTTTATTCGCACTGGGGGGACTCCCAAGGTGTGAAATCAGCCTGGGCACTGTAAATCAGGGTTGGGAAATTCCCTGGTTTGTTCTGTAAGTGTCTATAGGGACACTGTACCTGGTCAGTACACTTCAGCAGTGGGGAAATGTACATTTTAAATTACACTGCTGATGGTTTCCTGTCTAGACCCATCATTTTGCCCCTTCTTTTCAGTCACCTTCAAACCTCTGCATAGAGTATATGTGGAGACACACCACTGGAATTCATACTCGTCATCAATGCTTTTCAATGTTTATTCCCAGATAAACAGATTTTTAGGTTAGGTTTGTGACGGACCTCTGGAGATCATCCAGTCAAACCCCCCTGCCAGGCCAGGGTCACCTCGAGCCGGTGACACAGGAAGCATCCAGGCGAGTTTGGAATGTCTGGAGAGGAGACTCCACCGCCCCCCAGAGGTTTCTCTTCTGGAAGCACTCCACACACACAAGACGCGCCACAGCCCTGGGCGCACAGAACCATTTTTACCATCACGATCATCACTATACCGTCTCCACACCGCTTTGCTCTCCGTAGACTCCTTCCCGAGGGCATGTCCCGGTCCGGGTTGGGTCGGCGGAGCACGACAGGCGCCGTGAGGGCGGCGAGGGGCCAGGCTGAGGGCAGGTCTGCGACCTGCGTGTCCCCCCGGGCTCGCCCCTCGCCACCTCCCACCGCCTCCCACCATCTCCCCTCAGGCAGCGCGCGGCGCCCCAAGGCGGGAAACCGCGAGGACGAGGAGGGGCCGTGAGGGAGGGGCGGGGGGGCGGTCTCGCGCCGCGCCTCGCTCCCGCGGCACGTGCATGGCCGGCCGCACTTCCGGCCGGGCGGGTGCCTGTGCGAGGGGCGGGGTCGCGCTTGCGCCGTGAGGCCGCGCGCCGGCGGGGCGGCCNAGCTGGGCCCTCCCGGCCCCGCGGAGTCGCTCACCCGCGGTGAGCCGCTTGCGGGGCTTTGGGCTGCGCTGTTTCGGCCGCTCCCTGCGCCAGCGGCTCTTTAGGGCGCTCGGAGTTCCCCGGCTCCCTGCCTTGGGTGGGTGAGGTGTCACCGGCGCCTCTGTCAGCCTGCGTCTTTTGCCCCCTCGTCTGAAAGAAAAACAAATACAGAAACAAACCCGACAGAATAAAATTACTGGTTTTCCTTGGTGTAAAGCAGCAGATTGGTGTCACCGTCACGAGTGGCGGTGCAGTGCTGGCTGGTTGTGCTGTGAAGCCTCCCGTCGCTGCAGGGTGCTCGGCTTGTGCTTCTTGTGGTGAACTTGCACTTCGTGTCGACCGACTTCCACTGGGACCGAAGGAAGAGTTGTGTGATTTTTTGTAGCCATAAGACTGTCTGGACTTTCTTAGCTGTACTGCTTCGCTAGGTGCTGGCATGGGACACCATCAAAACAGTCATTTTTGAGTTTTGCTCTGTGTGTGTGAAACAGCGTGGTGTTCATCTCCCAGAGCTGGTAATTGATGTGATGTGTAAAGTAATTCACTTCCCAGGTCACTGAGCTCAGGGCTAGTCCTGTCTATTTCAGTTACTGAATGTTTACAACACACTGCTTTGGATGTTGGGGGTAAAATAATTCATCTCTGTCACTTTTGTCTGTATGTTGCTTAGTCTGTGCATAAGTATATTTAGGCATAAATACACTAGTAAACTTTCACCGATCATGTGCATTTCTTGGTGGACATTTAAGATATGGTTTTAACAAGTGCATGCAGAAAATATTATTAATTGAAATGGGACCATATAAGTGGTACTTACATTTTCATTGCTGTGTAGAAATGATTTTCATAGAAAAGTGGATTTGGTACTCAGTATTTATAATGCAGTATTTTGTATTTGGGGTGTGAAGATGGTGTCAGGAATTAGCCAACTGTGTACCTGGTTGCCTAAAGTCTGGCTGATCCTTGCGGGAAACTACTTCCAAGTCATTATGGTCTGACAGAAGGTCACGTCTATGCAGGGCTGATGGCAAGATAGAGACTTTAAAATAATTTTTAAAAAAGACAATAGGCTCTTGAACAAATTGAGGGGGTAACACAGAGAACATATGTAGTGGAAAGGAGAGAAATTGCTTAGTGCTTTGTTTAGTGTAGCACATCATTAAAAGTTTTCTCATAATGTTCTGTTCTTAGAGTCACTGCAGATTTTTTTTTTCCCTTTCTGTAGCTGGCAGAAACAAATTGATAACCCTTAGGAGCTTGGGGGCAGGAAGTCCAAATTTTAACATGTGACCGGTGTGTGAATTAACTTCCTACTCTTGAGTCTGAAAGATGTTTTCTACTGCTTTTTTTTTCTTCAGCTTTTATGTAGCCTCTTGAATAAGGCTTAGGGAGAGACCTGATAAAGGTTGGGACACTGCAAATCTGCTGCATCCTGAGAAAAGCCTCTAAGCTAACCCTGGAGCAGGTCAGTAGGGAGGACCTGAAGGGGCATGGAGGCTAAGAAAATAACAGGTGATAGAAGTGCAGGGTTGGGGAAGTAGGGACATGAGGGAGGACGGGCCAGTTTCTCACAGCTCAGCTCCTCTGACTCGGGGAGCAGCTGGGCTGTAACAGGGCGTGTGTGTGCCGAAGGTATGTGCCTCACGCACCAGCGGGGAAAAGGGCGCTGTGGTTGAGTGTCCAAATTGCACTTGGGTGCTCCCAACTGACGAAAGAGATAGCTTTGTATCCAGGAATAACTTGTTGACAATCAACCCCTTGTCTCAGTAACAGTTAATAGTAAAAATTGTGTGTTACTGCTGTTCCATTAGTCATATTGCTACCTGTAATTAATGCTGAACACTTTAGAAATCCCCTACTTAATAATCTTTCTCTTGGGAGGGGAGAGGAGAAAACTTTATTTTCCCTGTCCTCTTTGCACAAGACATTTTTTTCTTTCAGTGTCTGAAACCCAGTTTAATTGAGGGTTGTAAGCTCATCAGGTAGTTCTTTTTACTCGGTGCTGATGAAATGGGATTTAAGATGCTAATATCCACGTTAGAGCTTGTGTTATGAAGCATTAATGATAGATTAAGTTAATGAATCTAAAGGACTTAACAAATCTGTTTAAGAGGAGATATAGAGTCTGTTCTGTGTATGTTCTCTTAAATAGATTTGTTAAGAGGTCAGTGTTCTGTTAGCAGAGATGTGGTATATTGTATTTTTATTAGCTATTAGAATTGATAGCATTATACATCTGTTTTTTGCAAGCTATTTAACCCCCCCACCCTCTTGGCAGATTTTGTTCTGAGTTGTCTTAGGAGGGCAGCTCCTGGCATTGCAGAGGATTGAGGCTCCTGATAACCAGAGGACTGGCTGTAGTGATACTGAAAAGCTTGGGCTGTAGTGACCTTCCTGGGCTGCAGTGATGGATCTTTGGGTACATTTCCCATGTTGATAAAGGTGTTGCCCTCAAGATGCTTTCCCGTAGTCTTTGACAAAATGGTTTCATTGCAGTGTACTAAGTGCAGAAGTGTGGAGCATTATAATCCAGTTGTTTTGAATAAAGTATAATGCTATCTAAAGGAAATGCATCTTTTTGACTAAAGAAGTTGTAAAGTTGAAGAGCTGTAGTTATTAGGCTGCTAGATAGTTTTTTTTGTTCTCTGGTGACTCCTTGGCCTCCATAACCTAGTGGTCAGTAGGTTGTTGGATGGAGCTCTGTGTTTTTACTTTTTAGTTCTCAGAGATGGGGGAAAATGCAGTTAATTTGGTTTCAGGTTTGATGTAGAAAATTAATTCCTGTCCATTTTGAGGGCAGGGTAGAAATATGTGGAATAAATGACTGATGCAGAGTGTCTTTGTCTTTTTGTTGAACCAGAGTATTTGCAATGCAACTTAAGTTTGGAAAGCTAAATTTAATAAAAATATGGGGGGTTCTCTGTTGAAAGTTACAGGTGGTGCATGGGGAACTCCAATATTGAAAAAGACTTTACAGTTCAGAAATTGCAGTGGACTGGAAGTGGCCAGGTATGAAACATGCTTTAAAATTATCTCAGATGTTGATGCAGAACAGTTTATGCTGCGAAGAGTGAAAAGGAAAGTTAACATCAAGTTCTCAAAATATTTTTCTCTTATATGGGGAGGAGATGGAAAGTTGTGGCTTGACATAGTGATACTACTTACTTAGTTGTTTGCCTTGACTCGGACTTCACCAAGTCCTTTTTGCTCAATAACTGCAGTAAAAGTGATTTTTCTGCCTACGTGAATGGTAGGCGTCAGAAGATGCTCCTTTGTCTTACTGTCTTGATTGCTTGGCTGGGTTTGAGATGTTTAAACTGAATAAATAAAGATTTTTACCGGGTTCTAAGTTGTCTCTGTACCATGAGCAGACCAAAGAGGTTATGGGAAGTGTTGTAATTGACTATAGGGGTTCGTTTTTAACAAGTGCAGATGAAGCAAGAAAGAGACAGTTACAGCTGTTATTTAAAAAAAAAGGGCAGCAGACTCTCCAACTTCCTTCTCAAACTCAGCTGGCTTGGTTTGGAAGTGGATTTTTGGACAGGGAAAGATAGTCATCACCTGCTTTTTGTTTTCATTCAGAGTTGGTTAATGGAGTCATGGGGCATTTGCTGTTGCATCTTACAAAAATAGAACAGTGCTGTGTAGTGTTCCTCCCAGAGCAGCCAGTGGATTGCTGAGGAGTGTGGAGGTGAGATGCCAGGCACCTTGAAAGAGACGTGGGTAATTCTGTGTGCCCCTTGCTCTCAGAGGTACCCAGAGGGGATGTAAAGTAGCCCTTCAGCTCTGGACAGCAAAGAGTGAACACGACACATTACTGGTCTCGTGCTGTGACTTGCCTTTGCCCTGGTGTATGTGGAAAGAAGCTGTGATAATGGGTACAGTGGTTTATTTTTTATCGTCCGGACTGATAAAGCGGTGAGTCTGTGTGGTGGTGAGCCTCTGCTGCTGTAGCTTAGGAGGCCATCGCTTTTCTAAGTGACCTTGTGTCTAGGACCAGAAGAGGCAGGGAGAAAGCCACTTAAGTGGTGTAAAGTTCATTTGTTAGGTGCTTCATTAAGTACTTATAAGTTCATTAGTTCATGTTTGTATAATAGAATGTTTGCTTTGTTTAGTAAATATGGTGGTTCAAGCATAGTTTGCTGTGAAAAGTGGCCTCTCAATAGGGAAAGAAAGTTTAAAAAAAGCTTGATAAAACTGGAAATGACATGCTCTCTTTTATCGTTTTTCTTACAGTGCAACCTCTTGGGGTCATTCCTGGCAAAACAGTTACAAAGCCCCAGCCCACTTGACAGATTTAGGGGAAGGTAGCTTGATTCCTTCTGGGTAGTGTGCAGAGAAGCAACCAGATTCTCAGGAGGTTCGGTAACAGACTGGTCATTAGAGAGAGGCAGTGGCTCTGGTCAACCCAGAGAGGGGCAGTGGCTTTCTCCCCATTTACCCACTCTGGGGGTCAGCTTGGCTTTCTCCTGGACAAAACCTTCCAACGGCCCTGGATTAACACAGCCCATGGGTCAGTCACCACCATTTGGGGCAGGGACAGGGGTCAGTCACTGCCATTTTGGGTAAGGACAGGAGGCAGTCACTGCCATTTTGGGTAAGGGAGAGGGGTCAATCACCACCATTTTGGGGTAGGGACAGGGGTCAGTCACCGCCATTTTGGGTAAGGACAGGAGTCAGTCACTGCCATTTTGGGGTAGGGACAGGGGTCAGTCATTGCTATTATAGTGTGGGCCAGGGGCATACAGAGTCTCAAAGGGAGAGGGAGAGAGCAGTGGCTGCCCTAGTTATGCAGAGCTCATCCTGTTACCCCACACACTTCCCACCTGGTTATTTTGAGCCAGTCAGCCATTCCTCCAGTCTCTTACACCAGTGAAGGAATGAGCTCCTTATGAGTTCTACTGTCCTGCTTTAATTGTGTGTAATCTTTGCAAGTACTTGACAGCTCTTATGGTTTGGTTTACCTCTTACATTCATGCTGTTCTAGTCGAGGCCTAAGAAACCTGTCACCTGGAGAGGAATCCAGATCCTGTTTTGTGCGCTCTTGTGCTGTGCATTTGTAGATAGTCATGCTGTTTGAGTTCTTCCAAACCTCTCTTGAAATTCAGGTAGTCTTGAATGCTCTGTTGTGTTTTTTTGTTTTTTCTGCCTTATGTCTCAGCAACAGCAGTTCAGTTTGTAATTCAGTAAACTTAGTGTTGTGTGTAAGATTGTCTTTGCTTTTGTTAACCCCCACCTCAATTAACCTCTCATACCGTCATTTTTGGTCCCCAGAGTGAGGATTTGCAGTTCCAGCAGCTGCTGTAAATTTGGAAGCAAGCTGCTGTATACCCAACGCTGCTTCATCTCCTGTCAAGGTGGGGCTTGTTTGTTTTTCTTTGCTCTGGAGAGGTAAATACAGAGAGGTATTGTAATGGATCTGTGAACTTTAGTACTTTCACGTGTTTCAGCGTGGTGCAGCTCCAGTTTTTAACTCTGGCAGAGCTTATTTCTATGGCAGAGTTACTTCTGTACTAGTGCAACGTTACTCCTGTTGTGGCTGTGATGTGCTAGTCTTCTCCTATGAGACAAGGTAACATGTACACTACTGGTCTTCATTAATTGGGTTATTGCATGTGATTTGCTGCTTTGCAGAAGCTGCTGTTTTATTTTCAGTTATAATCTAGTTCAGTTGTTTGGGTGGATTATGAGCTGGAAGGCTGTCTGGAAAGCCAACTTGTGGAATTTGAGTTGGGTTTGGTCACGTCGATTTTTTTTCCAGAGTGTAACATTTCTGAATCTGTTTACACATGACAGTAAAGGTCAAGCCTGTTATTCTCTCTCAAACAGTTTTGCTTTGCTAATATTGGAATAGCAGATACGATTGTTCCAGTTCAAGATATAAGGGAGAAAAAGCAGAGTGAGTACTTCAAACTGACTTTTGTTTTGGCTGAAAGTATAATACAATACACATGAAGCTCTTCTACACTCCCCAAAATACTCACGGCTGTCTTACATCAAGTGTATCTGCAGGCTGGCAGGTGCTGCTATCCCAGACCAGCTTTTGATCTGTGGGTGTTGAAAGATGGGGGGCCTGTGCTGTACTCTGTGGGAATTTTCTTGGGACTTCCTGAGCCTCATGAAGGCAGCTCACAGTGTGAAAAAAGAGCGTTGTTTGGCTAGTGC